>JAPYZJ010000045.1:0-89709 GCA_030522765.1 Ophioninae sp. B BG-2022a
GATTTTTCGATTTTTGGCAGAATTTCAAAGTTGGACCATCGATTTTTGCCAATTTTTCCATGCATACCCCTTTGCCTCTTTTTTTGCCATTTTTCAAGTAGACTTTCCGGGAAAACTATGCGAGATATCGATACGAATCCAACGCGATTATTTAAGTCAGGCAAAAACCTTTTCCAAACACACCCTATGAATCTCAATAGCACAGGGAAAGCTCGCTCTACGACCTTTTGAAATCCTGTGATTTTTGAGATTTCGGAAAAGTGGCCGGGAAAGTCGAAAAATATTTTTTTCCGTTTTTAAACTCTTAAAAGGGTCTATTTCATCGGAAATTTTCTGCTGATTACGAATATGCCCGAGTTTTTGCCGAAAGTGCAAAATTAGACTCGGAAAATGCGAAAAATCTTTCTAGAATATTTTTTCGAGATTTTTCCCTAGAAATGGAGACTTCAATGCGAATTAAATTGTGGATTTGTCTTCAAGGTATAAAAATACATCGACATGGACCTGCGATATGACACTAACCGTCTAAATATAATCATTATTTCGAGGCTAATCCCACTAAACGGGCCCGCCTGATTGGCGGCCTATACAAATTAATAACAATTAAGGGGTTGATCCGGGAACAATACACGCTTATATCAATCGACTCAGAATTTCCCGCGCAACTCCCCATTTCACGGATGACAATCTTACGTGGGACACCCTGTATACAAGTCCAAAAATGTATAGAAACCGCACATTTCTGACACTTTTTACTGTTGTGTTGTTAAGCGCTGTATCCATGTGAAAAATGATCGTATCAACGAACGATCGTATCATCGAACATTTTTTCACACGGATGAACCGTTTCTGAAAACAGTAAAAAAGTTACAAGAAATTGATTGCGCCTTAATTTTTTTGGACTGTCAAGTATATGTATATATATATATATATACACACACACAACATCGGCGTCTTTGATCCACGGATATTTCCCACTCTTGTATCATCCTTGTTAATTTTCTATCGCTTTTTATCAAAGTAGCCATTACTTTCGACCAAGGTCGCGTTGCGAAAGATCATACAGCTCCTTCTTCTCTCCATTCCAATAAATCAGTTTGGCAAGCGTTTGAGTAACGCACGTTATCGCGCACGCGTCATCAGTGGTTTGTCGAAAACACTTTTCACTCGACATAAACGCGTTGCTAAGTTTTATGAAAAAATATATATATATATATATCTTCACATACATACATCCATAGATATCGTCTCTTTATACCGTAATTTATAATATACTTATATGATTTACGTATATAATCGCGTTTTATCGAGTCAACAATGTTGAACGATATCGCGAGAGAGTGAACGGACAGAAGAGAGATTTCAATTAAAAAAAAAAAAAAGACAGAATCGACCCAAGAAAGAAACGACCAAGTGGAGAGGAATCAGTTCAATGCCGTGTAACGGCAATTGAATGTATATACTCCGATCACAGAGTGTCCTTGTGCGATGGCTCACAGCCGACTTTGAGTCACGCGATGCCCAGATACGCGCAGTTACGTCGAATCCGGTCAACATTTCGATGTCCTTGGCTTCTCCGGTGTCTCGAGCAATCTTCGTCTCGTTGACGAGAAAGTACTGTTGCAACTGTAACATTCACACGTATACGAGTACATTTTCCTCTTTAATGTGAATTCGCGGATCGTTTGGAAGAGTAAGTGAGGCGTTCGTACTCAAAATTATTGTTTTCGATGAACAACTGCATCTCGTGTCGCCAACGATACGTGAACGGGTAAACGCTCCGATCTATGTCCTCTGGAATTGCGTCGTAAACGGCGAAGTCAGTTTTGGAGGGACTTGTCCTGCAAAAAATGATTAACGGAATTACTAATTGATCCCTCTTAATGGCATGTTACATCGGGCGCGTCTGATTTGGCTGCCTTTAAAAATTAATGATAATTCAGGGGTTGAATTATTATTACTTCCGATTTCCTATTTCATGGATGACATTCCGTCATGACACCCTGTATATTATATAATATGTTATACATACCCTTCGATGAAAGTACCGACGCCTTCGTCCGCGAGCGACATTTCCTCGCCGCAAATGGAATCGCGCGACGAGCTCGACGATGACGCAATCGTTCCTAAAGGCGACGATGGTGGAGTATAATATTCCTCGTCTGTAAAAAAAAAAACCAGCGAACGCTACAGAACTAAACACTTGAACTAAGATTGAAAATTACAGGAATTATTTGCAAAAAATTTCCTATTTACCGGAATCACTGTCGGAACTGTTCTCTTGCATTTGCAGACTCCAAGACTCCAATTTGGCACATAGATTGAGTAGGTCATTGGCACTGCTTTTTCTTGACTTTTCTTGGTCCTTACAGAATTCCTGACAACAAAAAAAGCAGGAAACTGATTAGCTCGATAACTCTAAAAAATATTTCGGGCTGTCGATTTTTAATAAAACGTGACCGCCGTTTTTTTCATTAGAATGAATAGTTGAGTTCTTCCGCAATCCCAATACGAACCTGGCGTTGGCATGCATCCTTGAAACGAGTCTCCATGTACTTCTCCATTTTTGCGAGGCCCTGGTCGCACCGGAAGTCAGCGAAATCGTTCAAAAATGACCAAAACTCTTTCCACGGTATGCGATACTCCTCGGCCAAGTTTCTGATGATCAATGATATTGGAAGATCAAACGGTAATATAGGATAAAATTGGTTCTGATCGCTATTGCGCGTATTACCTGCCGACGCGCTCAAGGCCCTTTTCCGTGTCGTTCAGTCTCATGCAAGGATCCTGATGGTTGAACAAATTGCTGAAGGAATCGTTGAGAGAGGTATCCTTTCGTTGGCTAAAATTCAAATTGTGCCGTGGCGGAGTTTTCCACTTCCTTCGAAATTCGAGCGCCATGGGCTTTGTCATTGGACCAGCGAATGCTCGAACCTCCAATCTCGGACTAATCGGATCAACCTTCGTAGGATGCTGCGAAATATATTGAGAAAACATGAATTTTCATCGGAAATCTTCATCGTCAGGAACATCGAAAAATGCTCATTTGTATTTCTTGCTTTGCTGGATTGTTACTTTTTAAGGGAGAAATTCAAAAATTTTGTACTTGCGGGCTCGTCGGTGAAAACGGATCACCGATTTTCGGCTGCATCGTATTGTCCTCCGCTCTAAGTACTGGCACGTAATACTGATCCTCGAGCAACGCGTGTATCTCCCTCTTCAGTGATTCGTCGTCTTGACATTTTCGGCTACATATCACCTGCAAGAATAACGAACGTTTGAAGGAGAAAGTCGCTGGGGCGAAGTGTCGCACTGATCGTGCCAAGTAAAACAGCTTTTTCCACGGGTTCGAGATTTCCCTTCTAGTTTTGCTGTGTACAATCGCGGGCAAAAGTTTGCATCGAACACCGCCGGAAAACAATTTAATAAAAATGGATTAGCAAAAAAACTATGCGCAATATCCTAATAATCGTTTTTAGGTATTTGGAATTTTCTTATCACTTTTGTTATCTGTTCGTGCAAACGAGAACTTCATTCTTCGTTTTTCTATTCTTTTAGAATAGAATTTATTGAAAAGCATCGATTTACAATTAATTCGATTCTGCGATTTATGAAAATGTATGGAAAGTTGATCTTTTTCTTTATTGTTTCGGTTTTTTTTTTATTCTGCATTGAACTTGAATAAGTTATCGGGCTTTTTGTCCCGCTTTATAAATCAAGTCTAAAAGATCGAAAACAAAATTTGGCATTTCAAAGTATGCAAACAAATCTTGGAGGAAAAATTCTATGTGTTATAAAGCGTAATTGCAAAATAAGGAAAAATATGAGATTTTTTGCTGCAATTTACAAGACCAAACACCTTCCGTTAAAGGATCGGGGAACGTATCGCCGTCGCTCTATATGTAATCTGTCCCCGAGAAAAGGCAGAATCTTTCCAAACCGGTCCACGTGACGCGTCCTTTTCAACGAAGGATAAAAATTGAATAGCACGTCCAATTAACGCGAACAAAAATGACACGCTTTGATGATTGCCCAACAAACAGGGCTTGGAAAAATAACCTCACTTTTTTCCCAAAAAGTTCGGTTAATATTAAAAATGTTAAACGTTATTTTTTCAAAGCCGCGTTTGCATTTATTTTTATCGATACGTAGATTACGAAGCTGAAAATCGCTACTTGCAACCTACGTCAGCCGGTGTCTGGTCGTATTTATTATGCAAATTCTTCAGGCATTCGGAATACGAAACAAGAACCCTGACGATGTCCTTCAAACCGTATTTAGCGGCAAAATGCAGCGGTGTCTCGTTGAGTCCTTTGTCCGGAGTATTGAGGTACAAGTCCAAAAGTATTTGAGCACGATCGACGTAACTCTTATGATCGTCTTCGCCGTAAAGCAATTTCACGAATTCGGGATTACCAACGGTATTCAGTATCAACTCGCACATCTGCGACGTGTTCGTCTGACCTTTGGCCGAGACGACATGAAGGGCATTGTACCGGCAGCCTTCCTGTTGGAATTAAACACACTCCGGTGTGAATGCGAAAATTTCAAAGCAGTATTTTAACGAAAAAGTATAAATAGCGAATTCCAATAAACTAGATGGACATTTTAAGAAGAATGTTTATAGAAATTATATTTTTATGATTGTTTCATCATAAATTGCAAAATTACGAAATTTATCAGCTCTTCTGTGTTTGCAAAAAAATGGCATGCTTTTGAAGAAACTTTAGATAAAAAATATTTGATTTTGCTCTTAAGAAATTTTCAACAAAAAAATTGCTTTATATCTCTTCTATCGAAATTGAAGTAGAAAATTTTACTTAAGCTTACCTGCAGAATGGCAGGAGTATCACCGCTACTGACAAGATATCTTGGATTTTCCCATACGATATTCGTTACCCCCTCCAAATCGCCGCTTTCGATCATCTTTCTAAACGCCACCAATTCCTGTGGTTTGGGGCCTTTAAAGTTGCTCGATTTCTCGTCATTGGTGATCTGAATAATGGGCAGCTTCTCCTTCTCGCCACCGTTCAACACATACTCCTTGGCTTCTTCGTGACTAGGAAACGATTTCAGACGTGCACTCTTGTAATTCTTCATGACTTTCAGGGCCTCCAGCTTGTCTCGATAAACACGTGTGGATGCTAAAAAATATAAGACATTTAACAATTACTTTGCATGATCTTTATAGGAGAAACAATCAATAGTAAAGATGGAATTGCTATCACTATTCAGAAATTGACGGAATTGAAAATTTGGTGCTGTTAGTGGCGCTTACGATCTGCATTACTGCCAGAATCATCAGGTGGAACATAGACGGCGTGATAGAGGCTATCGCCTTGACCGTTGTGATTGCAGGTGACGGGTTCCGCACTGGCCTCACCGCCGACGTTCGTCTCATCATTGGCATTCATTTTTGCATCCCGCCAGTAATTCGCGTATAAATCATAAGCCAAATCCACGAAAGATCTGCTTGACATGTGTCACCGTGTTTAACCTGGAAATTGAAACGTATATAAAAATATTTTCACGATATTCTACCATCGAGAAAAGTCGTAATAAAACGCTTACTTTTTCTTCTTGAACACGTGTGCGTCGGCGTATTATGAAAATACCCGCGGTTTCCGTTTCTTCGGAAAGTTTATAGTTTAACAAAGAAAACGAAGGGTAGCGTAGAGGTTACGTATTGACCACCGTTTTACGCGTCCGCGCGTTATATTTGTTTGTGCCAGTTTACGCGGCGTATTTACCGCCGAGCGAAAGTTAACGTCATACACAGCTTCTCACAAGAGTCCGGTTGGCGGTCACGGAAATGCAGCGAAAGACGCGAACCCGCTTGTAGTTGGTAACATCGAGGTGGAACAATTCGGTGTTTACGCGATGAAAAGTGTCCGAACTTTTTAGTACAACACTGTGCCGTGAGAGACGCTAGTCAAATTATGAGAAGCTTGAACGGCGACACATACATTTTTACCTCAATAAACTTATTTAATATTTTTACCTCAATAAACTTATTTAACATTTTTACCTCAACAAACTTAGCTGCCGATTTGTCGAAAAATCGTGCTCGAACATACACCTGCCGTTTGTTACTGTTTGTTAGACAAAATTCAGCATTTGTTAGACTTCATTTATTCAATAATACGAAAAACAAATTTCATGTAAAATATAGCCGTATGTAACGATTTCGAACTTTTTTTTGTAACCAATCGATTGTTAGTGATCGTTAGTTGATTTTTATCGTTTGTAAGAGGCTAATTTTTATTTAATCGTTAAAAATCTTTTTTGTCCTAGAGCGCCGCAATCTACGTGCAGGTGGCAGCATCCTCGCGACGGTCGAGCACGGCTGGCACGGTCCGGCACCGAATTCTCGTGCGCTTTTGTTATAGCGTCAGAACGGTTCATACAAATGGTTCCGCTTTTTACATCTTAAAACTCGTGAAATCGTTTCGAGTCGTGTCAATTTTTTATGCACGTTTAACATGACTTTTCGTGTAAGTTGTCTAAAGATATTTTCGGAGAACAAGCGTCCGAAAAGAGAACGGTGGCGATTAAATTACATGGTAAAATTAGGTTAAAACCGGAAATCGGTCCAGAGTATTATACATAAATACAAAGGCTACAGCTTTGTTTTTTCCCCAAAATTATAACAATGGTTTACAAATAAAAAAATACGGCATTAGGTCCAAATACAATCATAGGAGAAAGTATTCCATTTAAATCAGGCTGTATCTTCTAACATCGCTTATTTGCGTATTGTCAAGCGTCGGGAAGTAACGGTATTTCGAATGACGCAGACGAGTTGAAAGAATCGGCAACGTAGCACCAGTTGCTTGTCTTTCGCCACTGAATTTACCATTTAGTGATTGCCTCGTCGCATGCCACGCTGAACCTCCGATAACTGTTTACGCTGAAGCGATATCTATTGTGAGACACGTGGTGTAAACTATGCGTGTAGAGCATGCAAAGTTTGAAGGCACGCGATCTCGTGTTACAACGTGAATACGCGTCAACCAAACGCTTGTGTCAAATATGGTCCGTAAAGCGCGCTCAACGAGCCAATCTGAATCTCTCCGCTTCCCCTCCACCGTTTCGTTATTTTCAACCAGTAAACAGTTATCTTCGTTCCACATAAATAACAAGTTATTCCCACATTCCTCCAGTTCTTTGGCATCTTGTGTCAACAGGAAAATCACACTTTGTGAGGGATGCATATATTACTCTAGGTTATTTATTAAAAAAAAAGCGTAACACTCAACGTGTTGCGCATCTCAGGAAGGAGTACAAGAGCGAGAGAGCGCAAGTGGACGCGCAGTCGCAAGCGAAAGCGTTACGCTCAAGCGTCACTAGCAACGGGGGGCACCGTAAGGGGCGGAGCCATAACCACACCACCCAGATCTGACCAATGAAGAGACCGCGTTACATCTACGCGAGGGAACGTCACGGGCGCATTGTTGCTACTTGTTTTTCTCACGTTTCGTATCCTTGTTCCGCACCCCTCCCCTGCTGCGCCGTTCGGGCGTTGCGTTCGCTTCTGTTATTGAAACGCTAACATTCGAGCTCGTGGAGCGAGTAAGAGTTAGTGATCGTCGGTTATCCTCCGAGTAACTATCGAGAGAACGTCTGGTGTATGCGAGTGAATTATTTATCTTTCTTTCGCATTTTCGTTCGATACCAAGCGCGATAAGTCGCTATTACGAAATAATATTTTCAGTTTGTTGTGGCACGCAAGTGCGCGGAATACTCGAACGAGATTCCTTATTTTCTATGTTAATTGGACGCAAGTTACCCATTAGGTAAATGAAAACAAAACATTTTCAAATCTCATTTCCAAATGCACGTGTAATCGTGTAAACATTTGCGGCGACGATACTCGTATACGCGATGTTCCGGAATTTCGCTCTCGTTTCCCTTCACTCTTGTTCACAATTCTGACACTTCGAAACTTCAAAACCTGAAACGAAAAACACCTTAAAATGAAAGTCTGAAAATTCCATCCCATTGCAATAGTCAATGATCATTTTTCTCAAATGCAAAATATACAAAACGAGACTGCACGTAAACATCGTATCGCATCACGTGATGTGACAAATACCGAAAATTTCCTCATTACATCCGTTAATGAGCGGAAGGATATGCGAGTAAAGTCTAGCCACTTTGTGACTCGGGTCGAAACTATCAACCGTCCCCTTCTTACCGCGTCGCTCTTGCGAGCTCGAAAATAAGACGTAGGCAACAATAACAACGAAACAGCAAAAACAGTCAAACGTGTCGAGCGAGTATCAGTTCACTTAATTGTTTATTCACAAGTGTCATTTTACCCGACACGCTATTGAATTTTTTACTGTGCATACGTAAAGTCAAGTGTCATTTCTGGATCATTCTACCAATTTTTCCACCTTCGGAAAATCAAACGAAACAGCAATAATTTTTCAAGTAATCTAACAGTTTTGTCATATTTGTGGAAAAGAAAGCATCGCTTCACTGTTATTAAAAGCAACATTATGGTTTTCTTTCGTACAAATCAGACCAATAATTATAATAGATGAATAATTATTACAAAAACAATGACACCATCGAATAATAATAGTATTGGTAGTAAAAATTATGCCATAATTCCGGTACGTTTCTTTTTATAGTACTAACGATAACGATCTTACGTAATAATAATAATCATCGTAATGGTAACAATAATAATAATGCAAAATCGTAATTTTTAATAATTTATTAAAAATGACTTAATTTAATTAAAAAATTTTAGTAATTTAAAAATTACTAAAATTTAATAATTTATTAAAATTATTATATCAGATGACTAATTTCATTCCAACTAAATTTCCTAGATCGCGATACTAACAATAATAATAATCATAATGACGATTCATATTAGAATTTTCTCTTTATTGCAATAAATGACATTCAATTCCCCATACATTGCTGCTGTATACCCAATCGCTGTCAGTAGGGAGATTAAAATTAGGCGTATTGTCTTTGTTTCAGCTAATAGAATGAATTTGTCATTCGCTGGTTGCGGCTTCCTCGGTATTTATCACGTAGGAGTAGCATCATGCTTCAAGAAATACACGCCGCATTTGCTGGTGGATAAGATCAGCGGAGCATCGGCTGGAGCGATAGCCGCGTGTTGCCTCCTTTGTGACTTGCCACTCGGTGAGTGAACTTACTCCCTTTTGTTTTCATTCGAATCGCCAGCTGATACGCGATATCGTGACCTCTCTCGTTTCTTGCATCGCTTCCTCTTTTTCCCTCACGTTTCACTGGTAACGCAAAAGCATCGGATTATTCAGCTGGGGATTGTTGTTTTATCCCAAAGAGCCGATTTTATAGTCCCAATATGAGCGCTCGCTCCAGCTTTGATGGTGGTTTTATGGTCTTTTTCGGTAGCTGGATTAGGTGGTTATCGTAAGAATATCTTTGACAGTTCGTTAAACGATTGTTAGCGATCTTAAGGAGAGCTTTACGCAGCATCGTCAACTACGAAAATTTAGTTCTACTTTTTCACTAGAAGTGAACTATCTTCCGGAAGTTTCTAGGAACTGTGGAAGAAAAAAGTATTTCGAATTTTCTCAGTATCGGCGTAAATTCGTTTCGGAAGTTTTTGGAACGACGAGTCAACTATCATGTAAGATGTACGAGGGAGGATTTGATAATTGCAAAACCTTTGCTTTCCTGCAATTTATGGATGAATTTCGAGAGACAAATTCTAAGCGTCTTCGCCCTGTCATTCTGTTTCTCCAACGATCATCATTCTTGATTGAAGTAATCTTTAGATAAGAATACGTAGAAACGTTAGTGCAATTACCACAGCTGGGAAGTGGCAAAAAGTATTAACGAATTGGAAAAACAAAATATTTTCTTCGCATTCCAACGATGCAAACTTGTGAATATCATCGTGTTGATTTCTTCCTATTGATATTTTCACTGCGTTTCAATTGCATCGCTGTTATTGATCTCCAAGCATTGAGGCGGGTCATCCGAGTAACGACGTTCGTTGTTTCAGCCGACCACTTCCGGGCAACGTGGAAAACGAGAAAACGGGGAAGGAAAACAAAGGAAGAGAGAGAGAGAGAAGGCGCGTGTTTATCGCCGCTCGATGACGGGATTTAATCCGCAATGCACGCTTCTGTTTACCAACGTTACAAAATGCGTTTCTTTCTATGCACCGCAATATCTCGCACGCGTAATGATCTAATGTTACAAGGGAATACGACCGCGTTTCGTTTCGTAAAAAAAAAAACAAAAAAAAACCTTGATAAGTGGGTCAAGCTTAGAAAAGTCCAATTGGTAATGAATCATGTTATTATGATGATGCTAGCTGCGATGCAAAACGCTCGTACTCTCTCTCTCTCTCTCTCTTCCCTTCTGTCTCGTTCTCCTATTTAGACTTATTCTCGTTTATCAGAAATTCTTTGTTCGTTCAACTGGCGAATCATCCTGCGCATTAGGATTTTTTAATTGAATTTGAAACCCGATAGGATACTCTTCTTTTTTTTTTGGTCAATGACCTCGTAATTCTCTTCCGATAATCTGAGTCTTTTGTTTACATAGATATAAAAACTCCAACTGTTCGGGGCGATCATCAAGTGCTTCCAAGGGGGCACGATAACGCGATACAACACCAGGGGGAGCAAATATTCTGCCCTCTTTTCTTTGTCCTCGATTCACTCGGGGAAATAACCCAGTTTAGGAAAATGATCGTTGACAGTGATCTCGTTGCTCGGGTGAGCCCTCGAGATTGCACAATGGTATGAGAGTGTGGCGATTCATACGCAATTCTAATCGAAAGGCAATCGAGCAAATAGTCAAACAGATTTTCTGTGGGCTCTTCAAAGTATTTTCGGGCTTTCGAAGATCAGATTGTATATCGCATTTCTCGATCTTTTACCGATTTTATCGAAAAGTTAAATGAAAAAGCATGGGGAACAAAAAAAAACGCGTGGATAAAACCCGAACCGATGAACGAAGGCTTGAGATACGAATTGTGTACATGCGATTTTTTTCATCTCCTTCCGAAGTCCGAAAGGACAAAGGAAGCATCAGTGTTCAAATCAGAGATTTTTACATCGTTCGATACAAATTCAGCTTATCGGAGAATTAAAAATAAATGTTCAACGTTTAAGAAACTCGGGTTGAAATTGCGTTGCACTCGCGAGTGAACATTCTTTTTTTTTCTACTCCAGAGAGATACTCGATTGTGTTAAGGTACCATTGATGTCAAGTCTTCAACTAGATCTCTTCAAACACACGATATAGAATCGCGCTTATCGAATCCAAGAAACTATTATTGAAAACAGTTGTATCCGCCACTACTCCCTGCCCTGAGTGGAAAAAGAGATATTTTATCAATTTATTTCGTACGCTGATTGCTCAATCGCGTTGATTCGAAGTAACCAGATTTTTGCGGCTCGCTTGAGATTCGACATTGAAGTGCGACGTCTTTGATTTGCGATAAGCTGACGAAGGTTGTTATTCTATACCTCCAGCGAAGTCGATTCTTCATTTTTTCTATTTTAATTATGTGAAATTCTATCAACCATTTTTGTATGATATTTTATGAATATTTGCGTCTTTATTTTCATAACATCTTTTAGGATGAAACATCTGCTGATTTTTTAAATAATGTTAACGACTTTTCAGTAACAGTCGTACTGATTTCTGCAGAGACGAAGGTTTTATAAAATAACATTGGTCGTTTAAAAAAGTAGAAACGTTTTTCGTTACAACAATTTTTTAACGAAAATCAAAACATTTTTTCTTCAGTGAACAAATGTTTCATATATATCGTTGAGTTTTTGCATTTCATTTGTTCGTGATCGCTAGATCGAAAGCAAAACGGAAAAAAGCCAAATTGCATGGAAAACGAACGATGCGACCAATGAAAGAAAATAACACTTTGGAATAATACAAAGCATGTAAACCATGTATATTTTTTTTTTTTATAAATTTCAGGTGAAATGACCAGCAATGTTCTACGAGTAGCGCGTGAAGCCAGACAGCGGACCCTAGGACCTTTTAGCCCTTCTTTCAATGTGCAGCAAATACTCTTGGAAACTTTGCAAAAGGTTTGTACGCTGCGCGTCTATAAATACCGAAAAAAAAATAAAAAATACGATTACTCACGTCATCGTTGTTCGATTTATGATCTCGATAAATTTTCGCATTGAATTGTTGATTTATGTTATATTTCAATGCATTTTTTCCTATAGTTAATCCTCATATTTCTTCTGCATATTTGCATGCCGTATATTTAATGCTTGTGTTATAATCCAATTTTATTATGTATTTTGCAGTATCTTCCAAACGATGCTCACCTGAGGGTCAGTGGAAAACTTCACATTTCCCTCACGAGGGTTTACGATGGGAAAAACGTTATCGTTTCGCAATTCCATTCCAGAGAGGATCTTCTACAAGTACGCATTTATTTTTGAATTTTTTTTTTTTATTGATCGCAATATAATATTTTTCTCCACATGATTTCTTTTTCGTTTTCTAATTAACGACGCAAGAAGTAAAAAAAAGATTTAGCAAAAAAAAACTTTTCTTATTTCCACGTGAATCCGTAGATGAGAAGTCGTAATACTAGTCAAATCAAATTCCACGTTTTTGAAATTTTCTTTTTCATGAATTTCGAAATAAATTCTAAAGTCATTCTCAATACAATTTCTTGCCATTACTTTTTCAACGTGCGTTGAATATTTCGCAAAAATTTTGCAGGCTCTCCTTGCGAGTTCCTTCATTCCATTTTTCTCGGGTATATTGCCACCAAGATTCCACGGTATAAGATACATGGACGGTGGTTTCAGCGATAACCTGCCAACTCTAGATGAAAACACGATCACGATAAGTCCGTTCTGCGGTGAGAGTGATATTTGTCCAAGGGACGTATCGTCTCAATTATTTCACGTGGGTACCTCTTTGTATGATAATTATTGGGTATTCGAGCTTTTGATCGGAATACAAATATGTAAACTGTACTCGAACGTTTCTGTTTCGTTTTACGATACAGGTCAATGTTGCGAACACCAGTATCGAGCTGTCGAGACAAAATATCTACAGGTTCGCGAGAATACTCTTTCCACCGAATCCTGAGGTAAATCCGCGCACATTATTAAAAACATGAAATTGAGATTTTTCTAAGACGTCCATTTAAAAAAATGTGTTTTTTCTTGCATTATTAATGCGTAGAATTTTGCTTGCATTATTAATTCATGTTTATTCAAATTCCTCGTAGATTCTGTCGAACATGTGCAAGCAGGGATTCGACGACGCTTTGAGGTTTTTACATCGTAACAATTTGATTAATTGCACGCGATGTTTGGCGGTACAATCGACGTTCGTCGTCTCGGAAACACTCGACGACAGTATGGAGTACGATCCCGAATGTGTCGAGTGTAAAATTCACAGACAGGTAAAATCACCCTGAAATTTTCCTCTTCCTAAACTGAAACGATCAATTAGAAATTCTTTTTATTCGTTTTAGTTCTTCTTGAAGAATTCCGCGGTCTCCCGTCTTAGAATTTCCTATGCGTTTTCTTGAAGAACTCTTTTTGATCTTACAGGAAGCATTGGTCGCTAATTTGCCGGAACCGGTGATGACGATATTCCAAGACGCTATTGACTCCGCGAACAAGGGAATCATAAATTGGCTGTTCAAGCACAAAAGCGTGAAAATTCTTTCGCTGCTCAGTTTACCGTATATCCTACCGGCGGACGTTGTTTACGCCACGTTCACAAAGTGAGTGACCGACTCTGCACCTTTATTTTTTCTCTCCATGCCACGCTCTTCTTGCATGATTCGTTAGATGTTTTATCGTTACGTTCGCTCGCATTTTCAATTCATCCTCGACGATGCAAAACTCATCCTCGGAACGCATCGATAACTATTGACAGTCGAACTTTCAACGTCGATCATATATTGACGTAAAATATATGAACAAGCGTGAAAGGAAATCGACTCTTGTGCTATCATCTCTAAAAATTATCTGGTGTTGCAGCAGCTTCGACTTGATAAAATATTACATTCATGTTTTTTACGTAATACCATCCGAGGGGTTTATAGATGAGGTAATCATCGAAATACTCGTATTAACTGCTTCATACAGATATAACAATACTCTTATCCATTTAATATCCCTAATAAACTCGCATCGTATAAAGTAGTTACGAATCAAGAGCAGCAAGAGCCGCATAATAATGGGATCTTGGTAGATCACGTGATACACTAACGCATGTCCAATTATCGTGATTAGCTTGGTAGGTAATACAGTAGAAACTTGCACGTTGGAATACAAAGTTATCGGGAATATTCTCCATCCGCCGAGAAAAGCGGTCGACAAATGTGCAATGCACTTGACTTCGTTGCCACGGTAAGCTCCCCAATAACCTCTGACTAGTGTTATTCCGTTCTGTTACGAACGTCATAATGGCAGCGGGTTGATAACTCAAAAGCGGAATGCTTTTGATTCGTCTGTCTCGAACGAACACGGGATTCCTCATGGCTTCGTTTCATCCATCCGCTACGTACATTGGCTTTCCTCTGTGCTTGGATTTTATTTGTTACATTTCTGCTTGTGTTTTATTAGTCGTACGTACGCTTCGAAAAATGACAGAAATTCGCTAGGTAGTCTTGAAACGAAATAGTAATTCGAAGGCAATCGCAATTCAACGATCTCTCGTTCCATTACAGATTCATGATGAACGCACCAAAATTGAGAAGCAATCTACTAGAAATAAGCCAATTTGTTCTGGAACAGCTGGCCATTTTGTTCCCAAAGATGAACATTTATTGTCCATTGTTGTCGCAACCCGTGAAGTGTCACATGGCTATTAGACAGTATGGACCGAGTAAGTAACGACGAATCCAAAGTTTCAATTCCAAAATGCATTTGAATGCCTACGAGAACTTTGGAATTTAAAAAAAAATGATGGATACAACTATAACCGGATGATTCATTTTTCAGGTATTTACGACGTGGAAGCTATTGACGACACCGAACACTCGAAGTGTAAGAGTCAAAAGAACAACCGGAAGTTCTCGCTTCAGTACAATAACGAAATGTGAGTTTATGGAAAAATTCGACTTTTTCACACATATATTTTGTTCAACACATATTAGAGGTTCGCGTGATATCGATTAAAATAGATTTTCAGAGATGTAATTGCACGTGAGATGAATTTCAATAATTGATAATAATCTGAAACATAATCCGTCTTTTCGCAGGCAACCTTGGGATCACGACGAGCACGATTGTACCCGTAAATCCAGTTGCGTGATAAACGTTTCGGAGAAGCCGACGTACGACGATACCTTCGAAAATATTCTCCAAGTGACTTCCGATCAGGAAGCGATAATAGCCTATTATTACATGGACGAGGACAACAAAGTGCGAGTTACAGAGATATTCGACGTTACGGATTCGGACGCGCACGGTATATTGACACCGGACGAGATGGAAGTCAACACGAAGCTACAATTCGACGACTGGGACGAGCCCTCGTGGTTGCCACAGCATGCCCTTTCCAACGGTAAGATACGGAACAGAAACGAGACTTTGACGCGATAGTGAGAGTAAAACGGCTCGCTAGGAAATAATGCGATGACGAAGGGATAAAGAAAAACGTACGGTGCCACGATTGATTTTCATCACGAAAACGTCTTCCCATTGCCCATTAGCTCCTACGGAGTCTCTGTACACGGATGACAATCAGCCGAGTATAGACGGACTTTCGGAAGCATCCTACGACGACGAATTATTCGAGGGATCCAACATTTTTTCCGATCCTGAGAGTGAATGGGGCTTGGAGAAGAGCCACGAGTCGATAACTCTCGATGGCATACCTCTCTCTACAACCAACCCTCCAGACAGTCGACCCGAAGTTGATCAGCCAGCCTTCTCCGATCTATGATTCACGCCATCAATGAGATTCCTCATGATTTTCTCACGAAATTCCACCGTTCCTTGATTTTGATCCCACGCCTAGACAGGTCTCTCGGATTTCTCTTCCATTCTGCTTTTGGCATCTTTCCACTAAAGCCATAATCTGAGAGCAAAGGAAATGAGATTTGCGAAAAATGTCGCAATCGTGATCGAGACGTTGACCAGGAGGGCAGAAACGTTGCGTATTTATTCCGAAAGATTGACCGACAAAACTTGGGTATCGCCGGATACTTTTGTCATTTTTCTATATCGAGCGGAATTTTCATTCGTTGCAACATGCTCGTGAGATGTTCACGTGCTGATAGACAATCAGCGGATGCGAACCGGGCATCTAAGATTTCGGAGATTGTGTATATATATTTACCCGGTATTTTTTCTTTAACTCCTCTCTCTCTCTTTGAAAGAACGAGAATAAACGAGCTTGCAAGCTTGATCGCAGTATCTCTGATAGCCTTCGTATCGACCATGGCAATCTGTTACTTCTTGCCAAGAACGATAAGACAACACTGCAGTCTTATCTATCCTATTTATTCATGAAAACGGGGGAACAATTTCGTTCGTCTTTCGTGTTCACTTGCGAAGTTTCGTAACCCTGCCACTTCTTTCCATTACTTGCGTAGAAAAAAAAACTCTTATCTCGTTTTTCTAAGGCATACACGCTCGTCTTAGATAGAAAGTCTGTATCCCTCAAAGTCCTATTTCATCCATTGATTCGACGTTCGCTGGTTCGTACGATTCTTTGAAACTTCTTCGACTCGCCGAATCACGACTTTATAATTGATTGCTTTTTTATAACGAGCGCATAATCGTGCAAACGACAATACGAAAGTTTTATAGCGATTAAATTTATCGATCTTTGATCACGAAGGCGGATGCGTGACGAGATCAACTAGTCGGATAACCTCATCGACTGAGGAAAAGTTATTTGTGTGATTTTACTCGCACAAAGTGTGGGGTCTCACGGACCGCCCCGGTGACTTGAGTCTTGGAGTCTGAAAGTGTAAAAGTAGAAAGTTACAGCGAAGAATAGGAATTTAGGGTGAGCTTCGTTGCATTTCGTCGGGATCGCGACGCGGAGTTAAAAATACTTTGATGAATATGTTGACGAATATTCGGACCGAAGCAAGAAAAACATTCGTAATTAATTTTTTACGGTAGATAGAAGTGCCAAAATGCTCGGAATACTGTAATCGTCAAAGGACTATGTCCATGATATTTTCCAGTCAAAGCGTTTGCTGTTGACCGAAGTAGAAGAAAAATTCGTGGCGCTTCGCGTCAGCCGAAGGTCCAATTTGAGGAAATCGCAGACCCAATAGTCTGACGAATCGCATGAACCGTGATACCGAAACTTTTCTTACGAAATTCGAATAAACAGTAAAATCAACGATTGGCAGAATCATCGTGCCAATTGGGCGCAACCGCAAATTCGTCGAAACATTTATCTGCATTTTTTAAATCCAGGAGGAAAAAAAAGTAAAAAATCGTGGCACGAGTTTGTTTGGCGCGCAAACAGTTGGTTTTCTGAAGTTCGAAGGGATCATGGATCCACGTTGCGATATTGTCGGCACTAAATATCGTTGCAACTAGGTACTTATTTATTTTGAAGATGTACGGGCATTCGCCATATTATCATTATTATTTTCTTTTTCTCGATTATATATACTAATTTATACGTTGTTATAAATCTATTATAAATGATATTTTTATGTAAATATACAAACTATATATTTTTCAACAGCTGCCGTTTTTTCCCCCTTTTCTCTTTTTTTCCTCATTTATTCGTGGTCTGCTCGTTCGACATTTGGCCTCGGAAATTCTTTGTTTCATTTTCCCTGATAGTTGCGAAACCCGCGGACAGTTCGCCGGAGCGGTCTATGACGCGCGACCGATGAACGGAACGTGCCGGAAACGACGGGCACCCCGGACACGTTCTCTCGAATAAGAAGTCTTGTTTGGGTTTTATCGTTTCCATTTTTTTTTTCATTTTTCCATTTTTTTTTTGTAGATTTTCTTTCATCTCATTTTTAATATAAAAACAAATCATATATATCGTAATATGTACTATAAGGTATTTTTCGTAGTACCTGTGAATGCGGTATGTACAATAAGATAATCATTGAAACCTTCGGGATAATACGAACGTGTGTGTGTGTGTTTGTGTGCTGGCGTGCCGGTAAATGATTTCTTATCCCAAAAAACGGAACTAAGCTTCTACCTAAGAGTTTTTGTGTTTTTTTTTTTCGTTTTATTGCACATGCACACATTTTTACTAATCGAATGTTATATGTACATATTTATAACGCTCGGAAGTTCGTTGAGCTCAATGCGAAATAAAAGAACAGGAAACAAAGAGGAACGAACCGAACAGAGGAGAACGAATGAAGGAGCGAGAGAGAGATGAGCGCATGTGTGTGTGTGTGTGTATGTATGTTTGTATATGCGTATAATAAACGATGTGCCAATGAGTGAATGTGCGTTCTTTGTTCGAAAAGCTTCTAGACATTTTTTGTGTGTTTTTGCCATTTTTCAAATGTTTTCTTCCCTTCCACTTCGTTCGAATTGTCCACTTTCGTTGGAATACCGGCACGCGCGAGCACATTTCCATCAACCTTCGTTCCAGTAACGCTGTCCAATTGTCTCTCTTCATCGTTCTTCGTATTGTATATATGTATAATATCCCCGTTCAGGCTTGCAAATAAAAACCGTGAGCCGATTCAGACTCGAATTTACCGATTTTTTTTTTCTCAAACGTGAAATACAAAGGACGATCACGGTAATCGTCGTTGCGAAAGTTGGTGTAGCTTTTGAACATGTTCAGAGGGAATCCTCGCCGGGTGCCGAGGCCGAGCTTCGTTGAGGTTGAATTTGCGTTCTGCTGGGTGAATTGCCCGCCGCTACGGCCGCCTTGTGCTGCGCCGCCAAACATTGCTGCAACTGTTGCAACTGAAAAATAAACGATGCAATTAGATTTTTTCTGATTAATTTTGTTTTTTGATAAAGAACTGTTAATTGGAAAATTTTTATGTGAAGAGAGAAAAACGGCCTGTAAAAAAGTGAGTATAAAAAAATGTGCGCATATTGTCGAATGTAAGCATTTTTTGTGTTCACGTGAAAGTAGCTTTTCCAGGATTATTTTTATTAAATGATTAAATTAGTTCAAAAATTTAATGAAAAAATTAATATATTTCCGTTATTAAATATTTATATATAGTAATAATTTAATATTCATTACATTAGATTACGCATTTTTAAATTATTAATTAAACGAATAATTATAAATTATTAATTAGATTTTTTTCTTTATGCGAGAAAATGAATTCTCAAATAAGGAAGCGATTCTTTTTTGTATGTATCCTCTTGAACAGCGTATATTTGAGGAGCAACAAATAAATACACCTCACGGTACGTCGAATATGCGAGAACTTTCCTCAACCGAGGTGAAGGAGCAATTCCGTAATTCGAGGTCAAGGTCACGCCCGTCTATTTGGGTTACGTACTTGTTGCTGCGAAAGACTGGCAACACCGAGATTCTGACTCTGCGAGTTTACTTGTCCCGTAGCACCGGTCCGAGCATGTAAGGACTTTGCCAATAGCGTGTGTTTACTCGCGGTTACACCCTGCGACGATGATCCTGCCTGGCTCGCCATAAGCACGGGTTTGTTGCCTCCTGAAAAATATTTTCGTATATCATTCGAATCCACATCTAACAACCTGCGATTTTATTTGTCTAAATCGAAACTTTAAGGAATATGCTACTGCCGAACATGAATCAACGATTCTGTCAGATGTCCCTGTTTGGGTTTTAGATGGGTAAAAAATCGACGTTCGGTCGAGTTTTGCATCGAAAAATGCATAGCAATTTTTTTTTGTTTTTTATTTTCATTCGCTTCAGTGGCTTAAATCGGTTTTTCGTTCGAATAATTCTTGAAAAATAATACGTGCTGCAAATAATACTAGTACCAAAAAGGCGATTTGAGCAATAATATAATTATGAATTTTAATAATTTTTCATTGCATCACTTTTTGAATTTGCTTAATTTTTTGAATATTATAGTTGTCAAATGAATATATTGAAAAACAATGCATATTTTTTAATTCACTAAAAAGTTGAATTCAATCGAAAAAGTACGGTCTGCGCTTTTTAATTGAAATTAATGGGATTAATTTAACACGTGATGCGACAAAATTACAAAAACGAGATAAATTGAACATTTCTTCAGTCACTTACCCATTATCGGAGTTAAAACTTGCTTGTTACCCGAGAGTATAAGTTGACTCGCTGTCATTGTTTTGCCAACGGTTACCAATTGATTTTGCAAGACCGAGGACTTGACCTGGCTCGGCACCTGCACCGGGCGTCCCATTTGATTGAGTCGAGGCCTCTGAGATCCGACTAGTTGTATAGCTTGCCCTACCTGCTCGGCCATATCCGATACACGTGAATATTGATTCGACCGTAAAACCGGTAAGTTTTCTTCGCAAAGCTCACTACTCTGTGAAAAATGACGGGTTGGACGAAATCCGAAGGATTTACCTGCGAGCGACTGGCAGCGGCGGTTCCTGCAGCAGCAGCAGTCACGGTATTGGAGCTTCGAATATTTTGTTGCGAGAGTCCCTTCACTCCCGACGGTAAGATTTGAGCTAAAGAAAAAAAAAGAACAATCGTCGAGTTGATGAAATACGAACTGACGGATTGTACCCGAGAAGGAAAACAAACGAATGCGTTTTCAACGAACCGATTGGCAAAGAGAGATGAGTATTGGCAGAATTGGCAATAACGACGGTCGGTGTCGTTCCAGCGACAGCTGTGGTAACGACGGTAGCCGAGACCATCTGAAAAATGAATCAGCGTTTTTTTTTTCTCTACCTTTCGAAGAAAAACAGAAATGTTTTTTTCCTAGGCCCAAACAGTGGCAAAGTTGTGCATCATTGAACGAACGCAAATGCTTCGTCCTTCGACAATTCCAACTTTGACAGCGCGATGAGAAAGGAACCCGAATAAAGAAAATCGAGATAATGAGAATGATGGCACTAACACTAGAGACCGTTGTGCAGGTATTGGTCCCGCTGGATATCGGAAGAGAGACGATAACTCCGGTCGGCGTTACCGAGCCTGTAGCCGCAGAAACGGTAAGTGCCATTGTTATCGGCTGCGACAATCCGGGAAACGATACCTGAACATTCTGAAGACCGTTTATCGAGTTCGGTAGACTAGTGAGATTGACCCCCTGGAGGTTAACATTAGCCGGAGGTGGGCTTGTCATTGGGCTGCTCGGTTGACTGCTCTGACTCGACGAGGCGGTCAGCCTTTCCAAAAGCGACGACGCGCTGTTTATACCCGGTATTGGATTGTCCGCCGACGGTGTACCTGAATGAATAAAAACGAAACAGTTCAATCAACCATTGACGATGCGTGTTTTCTTTATGAAAAAAAAAAATATATATATATCGATGAACGTTGAATCGAATTTAAGTAGAGCAATCAAGTGGACAAAACGAAAAAGTTTATCAAAAAAGGTTTGTTTGCACAAGTAACGTTTTATCTGCTGCCAAATCATTATCGAGGAGACCGAGGGGTCTTTTAAACGTTTCCACGAAAACTCACCAGCGAGCAACGCCGAAAGTCCAGGCATCGAAAGGCCCAATGTCGAGGCGGGATCCTGAACCCTCGCTAATCGTACGGCCGTCGCTTTAACCGGTTGCTGCTTTCCGGCCAATTGACTCGTGAGTGCTGAGCTTATGCTCACTCTCACCTGTAATGAATTACCTCATAATCATTAATGATCTCTATGGTGTTTGCGATAGACATAGAATCGTAATCCGTTGTGCGAATGCAGTTCAGAGGAGAGCGCGCTTACTTGACCGGTTGTACTCGGAACCGTTATGACATTTCCGTGACCGATTACCCGCGACGGGATTGAAGTATTCAGCGAGATCCTGCGAGGCTGAGCTTTTTGCTGCGCCAGATTAGCCGGACTGCTGTTCAACAGGCTAAGAATTGCGGCGTTGCTCGTCTTTGTCGAGCTCTGGGCAGCCGCGGCTGCATTGGCTGTAACAATGGGGAAACGTCCAAGTGAATCGTTGACGAAAGTATTTACGTTCCGGAGTTCCGCGTGAAACATATTCGAATACATAGCAAGTATTGAACGTAGAAGCGTTTATTCGATCGTACCTGCTGCCTGTTGTTGAAACTGTTGAGCAGAATTCATGAGTGAAGTAACAAGTGCGCTTATCGCCGGGTTAGTCGAGTGTTTTTTGAACGTCGTCTCGCTCGAGGTCTGATTGCTGTTCGTGCCCTCGTTGATGTTGCTCTGAACGCCCGCTTGCAACTGCGCTTGCTGTATCAAACATCCAATATTAGAGAACGTGAAAATTGCTTTTTTAAAAGAGATTACAAGAGACATGAGATTATCGATTGAGACCGATCGATGGAAATTCGTTGGACGCAGGGAATGATCACTCACGAGTACGGGTACCGAATTCGCGGCGACGGCAGTGTTGATGCTCGATTGTACCGGAGCTTTTTGCTGAAAAACGAGAATTCCGGAACCGTTGCACGAGTTGACTCCGTCATTCACGGCAATGCCGGAAGTCGCGTCGAGCTGAACGGGCACGGGAACAGGTACTGGCACTGATGCTGATGATGCTGGACTATTGACAACTCCATTGGTGAGAGACTGTTGTTGTTGTTGTTGTTGTTGCTGTTGTTGCTGCTGCTGCTGCTGTTGCACGGAAGACGCGGCACTTCCTCCGTCGATCTGTGGAATGCTGCCTTGC
Organism: Ophioninae sp. B BG-2022a; assembly: GCA_030522765.1. Classification (NCBI taxonomy): domain Eukaryota; kingdom Metazoa; phylum Arthropoda; class Insecta; order Hymenoptera; family Ichneumonidae; species Ophioninae sp. B BG-2022a. The sequence continues at coordinate 22,734 of JAPYZJ010000045.1, forward strand.
ACCGCCGCCGCCGCCGCCACATTCGAACCGGCGTCCAAGCACGTCACACCGGATTGCCCGGAAGTCGTCGCCTCGGCTATTGCCTTTATCGTCGCTACTTGCCCAGCCAAACTGTTCAACTGGCCTTGGGCTCGCGAAAGAATCTGACGAGAAGAACAAAACGGTCAGATAGAGCAATTTATTGGCTGAGATTCTACAGTTTCACTTTCCTTCGTATTTGAACAGTACGGTTCGAACTGAAGAGCTAAATATTGGGGTAGTTTCACAAAATGTGACAATCTATAAAAAATCTTCGATCGTTTTATGATATATCTAATCTTTAGAAAGTTATGCAGCGTTATGGTTCAATTAATAACAAAATTTAAGATTTTTTTCACATTTTCGGCAAAACAGACTTATCACAAAATATAAGACTTTTGTAGATGATTTTACTTTCTATTCAATGAAATTAAAAAATTCAACAGATTAATCCAGTTACCGAGATAAAAATTGATTTTCAGAGGAAAGTTGATATTTCTGTGAATTTAATTGTTATATTACATGATACTTGATTGTTATTTTATGAGAATCAGTGAATATGTTAAAGAATGGCAAAATTTGTGGTAATCATCATATTGGCTATAGCCATACAATAATTCTTAGACCAACCTGCTGTGCGACATGCTGTGATTGAGCTTGCTGCAATTGCTGTGCTACCAATTGAGCAGCTTGTGCTTGTTGAGCCTGAAGATTCGAAAAGTAGAATCAGTCGATAATTCGCACTCTCGTAAGAATTTTTAAAAGCACGAAAAACATTGGTTTTTTCAATAAATTTGTCGACAAATAAGAGTGCAGCGTACCTGCTGATGCGCCCTTTGCATTCCTGGTGTACATGTAACTCGAGGTGCCTGCCCCGGTACGACATGCTTTATACGCACGTTTTTCCTACCCTCCTCGGTAAATATTTCCGTAAATTGTTGCATATAGTGGTTGGCTTGAACTCTCGTGCCCAGAGTGAATCTTTATGCGAGGGAGAATTAACAAGAGAAAATTAACATGGGACAAATGAGATTGTGCGAAAAAAATGCAATCTGAACGAAATGTAAAATGTCGAATGAGGTAATAATTGACCGCGGACAAATTTCAAAGAAAAAGTTATACCTGCACGCAGATCCATTTCTTTCACCCTCCCGATGATCCCTGTCCACATAAAGCTCTCCCAGGTACTCGGAATTGGAAGGTCTTTGTAGGATTGAGAGCTTTATGTGATAAACACGTCCTTGGCCCCGTTCAGTCTCCAATATATATTCTTCTATAAGTTGAGGCAGGCAGTCTTTCGTTTCCCGCGGTCGCTCATAAGCTTTAGCGTACCTGCGAATCGTTCGAAACCCAAAAATTACCAATCACGACGCCATCACCGGACAACGAAGAAATCAAAAGGGAAAGAAACGCAATGAAGTTATAGAGCTTGCCTCAAGACATCGATCGGCGTGCTAGGTGGAAGCAAAGGTGGATTGACGAGAGAAGGTGGTGGGCAGGCAGTGGTTGTTGGCATTCCTCTCTTGGCACGCAATTTTTGCATTAAATCCTGTATCGTAAGTCCCTCCGGCTGCGCTAGTTGCTCCAATTTTCTCTTTCGATTCACCGTCACCTGACAAACGTTCGTTATTGAATTCTTCCCGATCGCAATTCCACAACGGCAAATGAAGATTTTAAATGAGCACTCGCCGAGGATGATGCATACCTGGGAAAACTTTTTGGCTTGGCGCATCAGCTGATGATCGGTTAGCAACGATCTCGATTGTCGTAATCGCGTCGTGGCCAGACTCGATGCCGGATTCGGATCGAGGCAGAGAGGCCCCTGGGTCGCTGCAACCAGACGAGACTCCAGCATCAACCTTTCCTCGTGGCTCCATTCACCGTCGCTCGTCAGTGTAGACACGTCCGATAATACGCTCTGCCAACAAAATAATAATGGGATCGTTGTAATGGTGATAAAAATGGTAATTATCTTGATCGGTGTGAGATTGGTACAGATCATGCTGATCTTTCCCCGATATTTGAAAGATGCAATGACATCTTTACCAAAGAAAATTATGAACCCACCAAATATCCAAGAAAGATATCAGATACGAGAATTAACAATTTAATTAGGATTTTCGAGTGATCTTACCTGAGTCGTGGGTTTCAAGAGGACGTGATGTATGTCGGCTTTGTTGTGAGGGAAGGCTTTACGATAGTCGCGTACCTCAGCAATTATACAACCGTCGTAGAACAAATGGGAATTATTCGGCTCAAGCTGTTCAGCCAGCATCGCTGGCAATTGACCGTTGTCTATACACGACAACAGCTCACCCTGCTCGTATCCCATCAATTGTGTTTCCGCCAGTAACGCACCGCCCTTCTCGTAGTGGCTACCCTTATCGCTGAATAATACGCGAGAACAATTATAAGCTCCGAACAATTCCCAAAGTCAAGCCTTCCGATACGGGAGGGGGTGGGCAATGACGGGATGATCCTTATCATTTCGCGTACCTATTTCTTACTGCTAATGAGTATCCTTTGTTGCCGGCATAGAGATTTACAATCAACGTGTGAAGTCCTTCCCTCTGCACCAATCGTCCCAATAAGTCGCACTCGTTTTCGAGGTTATTCTGCGAAGACAAAAATCCATAACGTTTCGTCATTCAATTTACATTGATATTTCGTCAACATCTCTAGTTTTGCTTGGCTCAATCCTCGTATTCCAAAGGACTCGATGGTGTTTCGATGGAACAATTGATCTTTTATTTAATTTATATCGTGATCCTCGTGATCAAGGATTTGAACCACTATTTGCAGGTAGATTCAAGAGAGTATTGGTTTCTCCGATTTACGACACAAATAAATGTAATTCCAACATCGTGACAATGTAGATAGTGATTATCGATACTGCGATTATCAATAATTATTTACTTATTTTTATTATTTCATCTATCAATTTTACATTTGGTCAATAATGATTGTATTTTTTTTGCTATTTAAAAAACAGTGAATGGCTTTCCGGCCATGGCCGTAAAAATCGACATAATATCTATTACGAAAATCTCGCACGCTTTCCAATAGTGTTTCTCTGGAAGCTGACTTGATTTTCAACACGATTTATTCACAGCTCAAACCAAACAAGTCAAAGCTCACAGTATCCAAAATCCACCCCAATACAATATCTCCAGACCAAAGGTTTCCAAAAAGACTCAATTTTTCTAACATTGCGGCATTCATCTCCCCGGAATGAGCGAACATATCATTTCACCACAGAGAAGAAGAAAGATGGTCATCCTGAGGGGACTTACCAGAACAGAATCAGGAGTGGCGTGAGGAACTTTGGACAATTCCTCGAAATAGAGTCTGGTCAGTTTGGATTGAATACTGTGCCTAGACTGACTGAGCTGATCTTTCTTCTGCGTCATCGATGCTGTTTTGTCCACAGTCGAAGTACCCCCGGATGGAGCAATGCTGCGACCTTCCCGCCAGCCTCTTGACACCTGATTGATCATATCCTGGAAAACAGGAAAAATCTGTCAAACTCTGGGATAACGAGGGTCTTTGATCGCCAATGGAGTCTTACCTGAGCTTGCCAGCAGGCATCTTCGAAGCCAGAGGCTGCGCCGATCATTTTGGCCCTTTTTCTTCGTTATCGCACAATCTCATAGTTCGTATACTATTGACGATTCGTCACATTCTGAAATGCGCCAACTCTGTCAACCGAAAATAAATGTATTTGCGATGAGACGCATCACTGTCCAATGCAACAACCCCCACAGTCATACAAGCATCCTGTCATGGATTGGCAAGTCGGAAGAGACTCAGTGCATAATTTCTCATCCGAAGGGCCTCAACGCGATTTTTAATGGGAAAATTGAAAAGTTCACGTAGTCGCGATATTAGGGAAATATACGCTTAGGTTAAGCAGAAGAAACAATCGCGAATGTGACGATGATGGAAAAATATGTGACAAAAAAGTATGTTATCACAGAGAAAACGCGAAGATAACATGAAAATTCGCGTTTTAAGATACTTTTTCGAAAATCGCGAGACTCGCCGAACTCGAAATTTTGGCAGAAATGTCAATTGCTTGATGACGAGCGCGATAACGGAGCTATGCTATAAAGACGAACGAGGAAGAAATAAACATCAAGGATGAAGTGAGATTGTGAGATACGAGATTCTTGGAGACGATGAGAAGAACGATAATCGAAAGTGGGGGGTTTACCTGGTTCACCGAGCGTTAAGTGTTTCCAGTAGTAAACATTGACCACGGGGTATTTCAGTGTTGAGTCAATTTTCGTATCATAACCTCACGCGACGCGCGCTACGAAAAATAATATCGTACGTTTCGCGGCGACAGGACACACATCGATCGAAGCTGTCGCGAAATAACTTCACGATAATTCAATTCGCTCTTAGAATAAATAATATTTACGAGCTAGAAATGTCATTTCGGAGCACAGTGTAACCTATTATACAAACACGACACAGGCACAGACTGGGAAATTAACCACAATTCGCTCGGCCAAGTGTTGACAAGTTTCGAGCGAGATGGACTAACTGACCGTTTGAAAAAAAAAATGGTCTTGGCCATACAGCGCCATCTTTACCCTTATCGACGAACCTTCGCCATCCTCGCAATGTGATTCGCAATACGTATTTCCGAATCGACCTGTTGATTGGCGAGGGGGGCAGGGGCGACGGGGTATGGTCGCTATACGCAATGTTCGGAGTTTATAGTACCGTTCTTACTCGTGGCGCTCGTTGTATTATGAGAACCTTGATACCCATAAATATATACGCCCGTATATTTATAATCTGGCAATACAATATGCGACTATCAATACGGATATCATATTTATTATCATACTACAATTAATAGATGAATGATTGCGCCATAAAACAATTGCGGAGATACGTATGAAAATAGAAGTTCCTGATATTGAATGATAACGTAAAAATGTTATTTATATCTACAAAAAAGTGCTCTCATTATATGCTTCTATAACGAGAACTAGGGGATGAAACTAATTTATTCAATTTACTCACCTTTAAATTTATTCACATTTTCCAGAACTTGTTAATTAGTGATAAATATATATAGATTTTTCATACGCTCCCCATGTTTGTCAACTGACATACGTATACCGTATACTTACGGAATGAAGTAGCTACTTCAATATGAAGCAATTATTCACATTTTGTTGAAAACTGTACTGTATCTGTACGTATTGTGAAGTATTTCTAGTTTTTATTCGCCTGCAATACTTTTTATTACAAACCGCCTAATTGCCAGCTTCGAGTATCGTTGTCTCTCCCGCACACTGACTTCTCGATTGCAGTGCCTCTCGCGGCGAACATCAGTAAAGGAACCATGTGAACTGACGGAGTTTCCAGACCTGTATGTTAGACCGTGCTCATAACCTCAAAAAACGCGGATCTGGTTAATACGAAACGTCACTCACCTTACATTATTCTCGTTTTTTTCGTTTCTTTGTAGTATACAATATTTCATAAATAATAGTTTTAATAACTAGTCCATATAAAATAACTCAAAATGACGGATTATGTTATAACGAAAAAAAAAAGTGGTAAAAATATTTCGACGCGAGAAGAGCTCGAATTGCTCGATAACGCGGTAAGATCGTAAACGAAAATCGGAGAAAACCAGACAATCCCAAATATTGTACTCAATGAATGTCAGCATGATTAACATACTTAATTAAAGGAACAATCGGAAAATCATTAGGGTCGAACGATTGCGATTATGAAGATAAAACTCATAGTTTTTTGCTGAATGTTTTCCGAAAATTATTTCTCCGTAGAGTCTCATCGACAAAATTATTCAACTGGAAGCCCATAACTTCCAGCTTAAGAGGATAATTAAGAAAGCGGAAGATGCGAAAACAGTTTCTGCAAGCAGCAAATCGAGTTACGGACGGAACAAACCCTTCAACTTCTCAGGGTAAGCATCTGCGTCTGTGGGAAAGCAAATACTTTTGGTACAATACCGAAAACCTTATAAATTATTACAATTCTCTCTGATTTGTAGACTCAGTTTATAATCCTCTCTGGGAACTTAAAGTTCTTCCGATGTTATAACAATAAAGGAAGTTTCAATTTTCAAATTGATTCACACACCTTAAAATTGAACGGATCTATAATTAATGTTTATCATAACAATACAATTGTTTATATCACATTATCACAATTGTGCAGTTTCTTTTTCATATTTTCTGGTTCCAATCACTTGTAAAGAGTTGCGCAGGAAATGTGAAGTGAAAAGAATATCCTACTTATCCTTGAATTATCCATTCCCAGATGCTTCAAGAGGCACATTTTACTAAAATTCTTTTACCTGGGCTGGAACTATCATGGTTTTGTGGAACAAGAAGACAACAACAACACTGTGGAAGAGCACGTGTTTAATGCGCTCAAAATGTCTTGCTGCATAGAGAGTCGTCAGGCTGCAAATTATCACAGATGTGGTCGGACGGACAAGGGGGTCAGTGCTTTTTCCCAAGTAATATCTCTAGACATTCGCAGTTGTCTAGAGCCAACCAAGCAGGAAAGAGTCGAGGAGGAATTGAATTACTGCAAGATTTTAAATCGACTGTTGCCTGCTGATATCAGATGTTACGCATGGTCACCGGTGGAAAGCGCCAAGTCCGCGCGTTTTGATTGCAAACGCAGAACATACAAATATTTTTTTCCAAGAGGTTACCTGAATGTAGACGCGATGAATGAGGCTGCGAGTTACATCGTAGGAACTCACGATTTTCGTAATTTTTGCAAAATGGACGTTGCCAATGGGGTTGTACGGTTCGATAGGACAGTCAGAGATGCACGAGTCGTAATGGCTGACTCCGAAGACACAAAAGACACATCCTGTAAGACATTGAAGCAGTGCCGGATTGCGCTACCACGGGATCTGTGCCAACTTTTATCACGAGACCCTTTGTTTTTATTTAGGATATAGAACAAAACACTACTTTAGGAAAAGAACTTTGCTTGTTTAAATTTGGTAAAATCTTCAAAAAGTACTCCGTTGTTTTACTCCTGTTGTCTGGCTAATCCAGCGCTGTACGAAGCTCTGATTCGCTCAACGGCGTTACGATCCATCCAATATGTATCCCTTCGCAGGATCACATTTTCTACGTTGACTTACAGGCTACGATATGTGTCAATTCGTGATAACTAGCCAGGCGTTTTTATGGCACCAAATTCGTTGCATAATGGGTGTCCTCTTGCTGGTCGGGCAGGCCAAGGAGGATCCTACGGTAGTACTTGATCTTCTGAACGTAGAATCGTGTCCGCGCAAACCTCAGTACAGTCTGGCCCACGAATTGCCATTGAATTTGTACGATTGTCATTTCGACGACGTACGTTGGATTTACAACAAGAGCGAGTTACTTTTGATCGTGAAGGGACTAGAGCAAAATTGGACCCTCGACGCAATAAAGTGAGCTCAACTATTAACAAATCACCTGAAAATTGTGCAGTGCAAAACGTAACTCGCTTAGCCATTCGTGCGCGTTTTTCCTCTGTCTTAGGTCAACGATGATGAAGGACATGCTGGACGAATTAAAGGTTCTTTTGGATGAGGATAAAGATTCGATGAACTCCGAACGTTTTACATTGCTGCAAGGCGCCCTGTCAACCAAATATCAACCATTGATGGAACGCTTGACTTGCGGTTAGGACCATTCATATTTTCTAATCTCTACTTTAACTTTTCACGAACGATCAATCGAATCTACATTAATGCCTGACTTACAGAAAGTCTTGAAAACCGGATAATTCATTTCGAGAAAAGGCGAAAAATTCAGGCAGTTGAGGAGAAAGATGATACAGCAAAGGAAACACGTGACACGTGATAGATTATGATGGATGGGTATGCCGGTAACTGCGTACCCGTTATAATCGCACGAGTGTACCTTCAGCGTTTTTGGTTCGTAACGAAATAAACTACATCCATGTGAAACATCGGCAAGATTTAAGCAACGCGGAAAAATGTATCCTTCAAATGAAAACAAAAAATTTGAACGTGGAATACTCGCGATGGATGGATCGAGATTTTATGACAATGCGTGCATTTTTTATAATTCTCGATAACATTTGCATAACAAAAATAAATCACATTGTATTTTCAAAAGAATGAACAAATGCTAGAGTATTGGTGATGAAAATTGATCCGAGAAGATCACCAAGATATGATTTGATCAGGACAGCACAGTCGTGTCTAATAGCTAGGTGATGGCCTTCCAGTGATTCCACGTTTTGATAATATCGAACAACATCTGTCCTGGACTCGTTGTATTCGAGACTTGTCCGTGCGCGAGAAGGGTATAATTCGTCGATAATTTGGCAAGCTTTACCCCGATCGTGATCAATTTAGATGCGGACTCCAATTGTATCTTTTCCGGTGATACTTTGGTGAATGTGCCAATAAAACTAATTCCAATGCTCTTCCCGTTCCATCCTTTGGCGTGGGCGCCCTCGGCGTCCCAACCACGGCCGACGTAAGCATGTCCATCACCACCGACAAGAAAATTATATCCAATGTCTGACCATCCATTGGACTCGATGTGAAAGTTTTGAATTTTCCGAACGCGCAGTATGCATTCGTTTAGAAGTTTGCACGGCTCTGTCGCTGTATGGCTTATTATAACGTAAGGAGCTGGCACTTGACTGAGATTTCGAACCGGTCCGTTCGGTGGTTGAGCGATCCACTCGTTGCGCTCTACGAGCAGTCCCGATATTGTGCCTTCTAAAAAAAACAATATGTACTGCCTTTGACGCCGAATGTGAAAGGGTCTTTGATAAAAATGGTGATAAACCACCATTCCTGTACAATTAGTGTAAAGATGATTCCGGCCGCAAAATTAAAATCGAGTCCCAGTGGAGCTTCAAAGGTGGTGCCTCGCCATACTGATCGAGCCGGGATAGTACATACCGACAGATTTCCCAAACGGCTCTTCAAAAACGGCTCTTTCACCAAATTTGATTGAACAATGTGATAGACAAACGTCTGTTGTCTCATCGAATTTCTCGAATCAATAGAAAAAAAAGTAGATTGTAACACCGAGATATTTAATGGTAAAAATGGCAACTTTAACACGAGGTCTTATGAGTTCTGAAAAAAGACGATTTTTTACAACAAATACCATGATTTCTAGACGGTGAAACTTTCTCAAATTTTACCCACAGTTGAGTATGATTGTTAAGGAGGTACATACAAATTTTTAATAATTAATGTTTAAAATCGTATAACGCAAGAACATCGTTGATCATTTGATCCGTCACGTATCTTAAGAAATCCGTGGGTATCTACGATTAGTCAATAATTGTTTACATATCGCACATCTGCGAATCGATCCGTACCTATGATATCGAATAGTAGATAGCGGTAACTCGCTAATTCTGCCCTACCGACTCGAAGTTTCGTTTCGGGTAAGGCTACTTCTTAATTTTAATTTGATAATTAGTTCTAGATGTTATCGTACCACTCTTGGAACTGTCCACCAACACCGAGTCATCCTTTGACAACAGGATGAGTGAAGCCGCCACCAATGTGATAATTAGAATCAATGCTAGAACGCACAGGACTGTAGCGCCACGCCAAATCCACAGCCATTTCTCATCTGATATTATTCACGAATTTTGTTAATTTTTTCTCATTATTTTTCCATAATTTTACACTATTAGCTTACTTACCGCTTCTGTCGTCGTTCCTGAGAAACGCGAAACACGATTGGTGATGGGCGCGAGCATGGCTTAGCCTTGATGTAATTGTTTCAACCATGAATTTCGTTGTCTGGACACCGCAACGCACGACTGAATCGACTACATCTAACGATAGATCGACGACTACGTATTTCTTATCAACACTACAGACTGGACATTCATTCACAGCGTTCGATTATCGGATCTGGCTTATAGCCAAAAAGATAACTGATAACTTTTGAATCGACGATAAGCGAAGAAGAATTTAATTTCCACAAACTTACAGTTCGGGTCAATTGATTATTTCTTGGAGTCGTCCAATGGAAGCATTGAATATCCAAATTTTCAATGGATTAAGATCGATACTGTATCGTGTAGCACAGTTAAGTTTCATTTAAGAATGTTTGCTGGTTCGTCCATACTTTTTGCCCGTGAGTTTCGCTGGCAGACGAAAATTGAGAAACGGATGACAGGTCGAAAAAAAGAAAGAAATCGAATGTAACGGAAAATGCGTGCAGTTGGGGTGGTCTTTAACCGCTCGTAACTTTATTCCTTCCGTACGGGAGTCTTCACGAGCCTTATTGCTTTATCACAATTGTTTACATTATCAAATGAACGGTATCACGTGTAAGTTGCACATGTGGGGCAAAATTAGGCTTGAAGTCGAAAATAGCTCAGGGCCGGGCGAGCAAGGGGTAGTAATTGGAAGGAACACTGAAGAGGATGGAAGTAAAAAAAACAAGGTAGTTATTGGGTGCTAAATGAAACGGAGCTTGACTGGGCATACTCGGCTGTGGTATTGGTGACCAATGTGTCCAAGTTTTGAGAATGTCATAAAGTTTGTCACCAGGACTCAACGTTGCGGATACTTGACGATGTCCGAGGAGTTTGTAATCTGGTGATATTTTGCCGAGCTCGACACCAACCTCGATGACCTTCAGTAACGCGTGAAGTTGAGACTTGGATGGTGCCACGTCGTTGTACGTACCGATCACACTGATCCCGATGCTTTTCTTGTTCCATCCAAAGGCATGGGCACCTTCGGCGTCCCAGCCACGACCGACGTACGCAAGGCCATCTCCGCCGATAAGAAAGTTGTATCCAATGTCGGACCATCCATTAGACTCGATGTGATAGGTCTGAATGAGCCGAACGCGCAATACACACTCGCTTTGAACTTTGCACGGCTCACTTGCCGTATGACTTATTATTACGTACGGAGCTGGAACCTCGCTCAGATTTCTCAATGTTTCAACCGGTGGCTGGGCGATCCATTGACTACGCTCGATGAACCGCACTGAGTCCACCCACACTTCTTTTCAAAGAAAATAAATAAAACGAAACAATGTCATCACAAACGCCGACTGCGGTACCTACCTAGAGTTTATCTTTATATCCTACGAAAATTGACAATTTTTAACTAAACCCTGAATTGTTACGACATGATCTAATGTGGGGGGCTTTGGAGATACCACAGTCAAATTCATTGATCCAAGTGAATTGCATTCAAATTTCATGTCTGTGAAATATAATAATATTTCTTGATAATATACTCCTATGCCATTAGCGGATAAAATGTGTAAAAATGTATCTAAAATTTTGTTTACATTTGGCTAATAGATTATTGTGAGTTTCAGGTATATCGGAATCAAAATCCCAGACTCTGCTTGCCAATATGATGAATATATATTTATATACTTGTGTAAAATTACCATCGCCACTTGTTCCAGAAGTGGGTGACTCTGGCAACACGACTGTTGTTCCAACTGGCGTTTTGCCGGAAAGAATTACTGAAACGACCACCACGATGGTTACTGAGCTCAAAGCCAGAACACACAGTATAACAGCACATCGCCAGGTCCATAGCCATTGTGTAACTTGAACAATTAAACAAATTTCATACACGTAAAACAAAATTCAATGAAAATCCAATTTCTGGTTTTTATATTTATTATATTTATGAGGTGCTAATTTTATTGAACTATGAGAAATTACCAAAAAAATCAATTTTTTGACTATTTTTTGCCAACACGGTAGGATTCTGATATGCTAGAGCAAAATGCTCAACAGATTTGAAATGAGCATCCGAAAAAATATGTAAGAGACGTGAGGTTATCTGCACGTTAAATAGACGTGCTCAGAGCCTAAATAACAAATAGGGCCTATAAGGATGATCACCTTTTTCATAGTCGTCATGAGTAGATGGAATCAAATGACCATTTGTAGTTCGAGGTCCTTGCTTTCGATTGACATCTGAATTTCGTCCATTGCCAAGATTCCCAATGTTATTGCCGATAGAGTCGCTCACGTCTCCCTCTATCGGATTGGCGTTCGTGTAAACGAACTGCTTTATCGTGACGGGTCCCTTGTAAAAGTTGGTATTACCGACGTGAACGTGTTCGGAGTTAACTATGTTGACCTCGCCGAAGGAGGTTTCATCGAGGCGTGGTATCGTTGGCTGGACCGCTTGGCCATTGCATTGTTGCTGCTCGCCGAAGTTTTGCTGCGTCGTGACAACTTTTTTTCGGATCCAACCGGAAGGATTGGAGAATTCCGATTCTGTTTCATAATCCTCTTCCTTTGTTTCCAATTGCAAATGTCCGTTAGATCTGTAAATATCGTGACCAGGATTATCGATCGCGTCCTCGTCATCCGTGTCGCTCAATCGAGCGACCTCTTTGCCGCGGTGAATGATGGAGCATGTTTCCGCCCATTGTCCGCTTGACAGAGTGTCCTCATCGCCATCGAGTTCTCGCTCGTCGCTACTGCTCCTTAAATTCGGCGCGTCAGTTGCCAACTTCCATTCGTTAGCGTGACTCGTCCCGTTATACTTGTTACGTTGTGGCTCGTTTTGCTGCCTCCAATCGGCTCTTGTGGTAACGACGAGGGTCCGTTTGTCCGATCCAGACGGTGGATCATCCCGCTGCTCGTTCCTCTGCCCATCCTTATCTTGCCCAGTTACCATTCCATCCGTTCATAACTTAATGTGACGTCAACAAATAAACCGTAGCTCCCGTTCGCGCGATTCCATCGTTCTTCCGTGTGCGAAAGCAACACGTCCGCTCACCCGAGTTTAACACGCATCGATCAAAGATCAACGAGAACACGTGCCGGATAAATTATCGTGGAACGATTGCTGCGCGTTTATTCAACACGCTTACATGTAAATATGCGTCTGCGTACGTCGACGTATGTCCGTGTGCGAGACGTGTCGCAGGAGTATTCATGCGAAAACTTTCGATATTTGAGGATATGCTGCGGTATTTGGAATACCGAATAATCAAAAGTACAAACACCCGAAATATTTAACCCCGTCACGACACTCTAAACTTTCACGTTCCCGTTTTTCCCGATGTGCACCTGTTCCCCGTATTTTTTTTTACTTCAACATGTCAATGCTGAAGTTGAGCGTAATAACTGACGCAGAACACTTGACTCATCGTAAAATGGCTTCCCTCCGTCGGAGAAAAATGTTATCGTTATCTCTTACTCTTGACATCGAACAACACTCTCGCGCACTTGTTCACGGGCAACCAGAGTTAGGGACAATGGCGACGAGCGAGCACGGTCGAGCCAGTCGAATTCGATCGTTTCACCTTTTATTTCGTGCGTTATGTAACTTTGTTATTTATGTATTTATGGGTATATTGAACAACAGGTATAAAACCAACTATTGGAAATCCGATTGGAAGTGTTCGAGCAGAGGAATGGTCTTTTGTGCAGATTGACTTTTTGCAAGCTGCGTGCAATCATTATTTCTATCGTATGTGTGTGTGGTTGAGCGTATGGTTTTTCCAACATTTCGATATATCGTGCTCCTTAGCCGCCTCGCAGTTTATTCAAAATGCGTCATCGATTGTGCCCCGTTCTTCTCTTCCTGTCGCTTTCTTTGTCACTTGAATGTACCCAACAGCTCACCTAATGCGCTAAAACGTGGCTCGGACGATTAACACCCAATCCCCGGCAAACAAAGATAAAATCTGTCAGGACGTGTTCTGGGATCCATAGGACGTACTCAACATTGCCTCAAATCTGTCGTTGATTTCACTTCTAGTCTAGCAAAACATGCACGCAAAGGGCATGGACTACCGTTGAAACGGGGTTCGGAGGATTGTCACCCGGCAAACGAAGGAGAAAACAACTCTCTCACAACTATTTCTATTATCCGTAAGACGTATTCCAAAACGGCTTCGTCAAGAATGTGGAAATGTGCTAACGTAAAAAAAAATATTCGTACTTAATATCGTAAATCGATTTTCCATTTTGCATCTCCGAGAAAGTATTCATTTATTTAATTTTTTTATTTTACTTTCGGCCGAACTATGAAGGACGCGCTCTGAATTTGCAAATTCAAGATGGCAGAAAATATCAGCTGCCATACCCGGAGCGTCAAATAATGCGTCAAACGATGCGTTTTGGCAGAACATCAATGTACGCGCGAATCGTGGCAGAAATCCTTGATACGCATACGCGCGCGTGCACTAAACAACGTCATGTGCGTACATCCTCACTCAACATTCGCGTTGATGCGAAATAATAATAAAATAACAATAAGTGTAATACGCGAAAAACAAATAATTTTGCAATAAATTACGTTGAAATTTATTGTTATGATGGTTTTTTTTCCAAAAGTCAAAAACGAATCGCAAATTATTTAGAATATTATTTGCACGTCCGTTAGTTTATCTGCGGGCCGTGGGAATCTCGGACAACATCTTATGACAGCCGGACGCGAGCAGTACGTCGTACCGGTACGGTGATACGCCGTACTTGTCCAGTACGCCGACCGGTACGGTACCAGTGCACCGTACGGCACGTGTACGAATTCTTCAAATCGTTCGACGCACTCGTACGGTGTTGGTACGGCGTATTTGTATAGTTCGACGTTAAAAAACACGTTTTGAAGAATGAGGATGCAATTTTCATAGAATAAAACGATTAAAAATAAATTATTCCTTCGAATGTGCCTTCTAAATACATATACGGAAGACTCTTTTGGTCTGCACACATTTCTCCCATAATCGAAGAGAATTCTCCAATCAAAGCTGCGGTACAAAGGACCGCGGAGCTGCCATTGGCCGCTGACGTACAGGTACGTCGTACGATTTGAAAAATTCGTACACGATCGGTACGGTGGGGTACGCCGTGGAGTACGGCGTACCGCTCGCGTACCGGTAGCGTACCAGTACGCCGTGGAGTGCCCTAGGGGAATCGTACGCTAGGCTATCTTGGCAGAGCGGTACGTGGTTATCTGAAACTCTTTGGGGAGTTTTTGGTTCTCCCTGCTGGGAACCTTTTTGCTTTCGCCATTTTCCGTGGCGGGTCCGTGGCGCTGTGCCTATGTGCTCGCTTGCACGAGTCGCTTACAGCCAGCTCGGACTCCTGCCCTCTAGCCGCCACGGCTGATACTACAATTCACACGTTGGCAAGCTTGGCACAACAATGTGGCGAGAGCAATCGGTCAGTTTGGTAACGAAGTAAAAAATATATTTTTCGTCCCTGAAAATGATTGCAATTAACCTCTAATGAGGGTAAATATATCACTGTTTCTCGTCCATTGCAACTATGTTTTTAAATTTTCTATTGCTGCGATGTGACATTTAACTGTGACACGTAACATCATTTACGAGGCCATGTAATATCCATTATCATTCCTATCAGCATATTTTGAACGCTGCATCGAGACGTCGGTCAATAATGACAGTAATATATACGTATAAACACTTTCGTTTTTGATTCTGATATATAGTTATATAGACACACACACAGATATATTTATGATCATTTAACACATAGAGTGACTTGTTATTAAAATTCATTTCTTTCCTCTGTTACTGTTTTTTTTTCTTTTCGCACAGTCGTAACTCGAATATTTTTCTTTCGCTGTCGAAAGATTCGAGTTTTCTGAAGTCTCTCGGTGCTCGTTGAGTGTCTGAAGCATTTACATTTATGTCCTTTTTTTTAATTGTCGATGCTTGGATAGTCTCGGAACTGGCGAGAAATTTCGTGCAAGAAGTCTATTATTTTTCTACGTATTCGTTTTTGCTTCAATCCCGACGAATGTTTTTTCTTTGTTAGTTTTTATTTTGTTCCAATTATTTATTCGGTTCGACGTTCATTCGGTTCATTCGGCCAGCCTGATTTGCTCCGTTACAATAGTTTTGTTTTTACGTGTGATTCAAAGTTGTACGGATCGCATCCATACCCCTTTGTCGTGTCAAACAACTGCAAATGGTCAGGAAAAGCGCAAGCGGTAAGGCAACGCGGATGATCCGCAACGCTGTGGCGTTCAACGTCACGGCGTCTTGCGTAAAGAATTAACAAACATTCGCACGAAAGAAAAAATATTGCTTCTGCCGATTGGACTATGTCGTTAGATTGACGGAGATCTTGTTTTGTTGAGGACGCACAGGTGGAATCAATTCCATAGGGAAGGGTGGGGCTAGTATGCCAAGTAACGAAGAATGCGGCATTCGCGATGTTTGGAGCCACAATTTGGAAGAAGAATTTCGTACCATACGCCAAGTGGTCCAACAGTACCAGTACATCGCTATGGATACCGAGTTTCCAGGTGTCGTTGCCAGGCCGATAGGTATTTTCAAATCATTATTTCTTCCTTAGTTTTGAAATTGTGCACTATGGTTCTTGAGGTAAAAATCAGATAAGACAAAAATAATACTTCAAATAAATTTGTTATTTTTGTAGTTTATTACATAACATTGTAATAACAAAGTTTTTGATGAGACTCAAAGTTTCTACCAAAGGAGCATTTTTGTATATAATTATACACCCAATGGAATGACAACCTTATAGGAATAGCAATTACAATAAAAATGACAATAACAAAAAATTAATAATAATCATAAGGACAGGATCATAATAAAACAATCGAATCATATTTTGCTAAATTAATTTTTTTGCAATTTTTCATATTTTACTTAATTACTCTTAGGAACAATTAAATTTTAGTACATTTTTTGCAAACATAATTTGCCATAATCAGTTACAATCTTATTATTATGAGAATGATGATAATTATAGTCCAATACTAGTGATATAAATAATTATGAGTAATGTTTCAAAATAGCAATAATCGATACTTCGAACATTAATCACATTGAAATTTGTCGACTGTAATTTTACCATTCGATGGTCAATTTTTTTCAACCCTTTTTTTTTCGTTTCCCAAATGGGCTCAGCGGACTTCATAATTGCCTAAGAGTTTTTACAAATGCAATGCGAATACTTGTGTTTCTCAATTCGCAGGTGAATTCAGAACTAGCGCAGACTATCAGTATCAATTGTTAAGATGTAACGTTGATCTTCTGAGGATCATACAATTGGGATTGACGTTTCTGGATGAATCGGGCAACACCCCTGGCGGCAGTTACACAACGTGGCAATTTAACTTCAAATTCAACCTGCAGTGAGTTTTGTATCTGTCATTCAATGTAGTAGCTTTTGTCTGATAGAGTACTTTGGTAGGTATTTTTCTTAATATGAGTTTGCAAGAACTGGGACAGACTTTAAACAACACGGTAACATAGTAATGGTTATTCAGACGACCTTGTTTGGGTTGTTGTAAATATAGGCAGCTACACCTGTTTCAAGTAAATCAGCAAACACAAGTGTATTGTTTAAGAATTCTTCCAAACCGTCTTGGTAAGTGATATTGATCTTTGGAGTTCTTTCAACCACCCTATTTACCGTTAAAGATTATAACTACCAGAACATTTCAAATACACGATCGGTCATAACCAGTCCTTACGCTTAGCGCGGAAAACATTAAAAAAGTATTTTAAAGTCATCTGCCCTGGTGCGCAACTAGTGAAAACATGAGTATCATTTCCTCTTTCTATATGGTTAATCCTACCCTGAATTGATAGTGATGCAGTTTTTGCTTTGTCTTTGTTTCAGAGAGGATATGTACGCACAGGATAGTATAGATATGTTGCAAAACAGCGGTATACAATTCAAGAAGCACGAAGAAGAGGGCATCGATCCCTTGGACTTTGCTGAGCTTCTTATGACTTCGGGAATTGTTCTCGTTGACGACATAAAGTGGCTGTCCTTTCATTCCGGCTACGACTTTTGCTATCTATTGAAACTCCTCACTGATCAAAATTTACCGCAAGAAGAAAGCGAGTTTT
This sequence comes from Ophioninae sp. B BG-2022a, assembly GCA_030522765.1. Taxonomy (NCBI): domain Eukaryota; kingdom Metazoa; phylum Arthropoda; class Insecta; order Hymenoptera; family Ichneumonidae; species Ophioninae sp. B BG-2022a. The sequence goes on from JAPYZJ010000045.1 coordinate 40,616, forward strand.
TCGAATTGCTGAGGATATACTTCCCAACGATCTACGACGTCAAAGTAAGCCCCGAATCAAGTCTTCAATTCTGATGTCAACGTCATCAGAATAATCGATTGAAATCGGGTTTGTTTTGCCCGTAAAAGATCCTCCAGGTTTAGCGATTGCAAATGAAAGTCTTTTCTTTTTCGGTTCAGTATCTGATGAAGTCCTGCAAAAACTTGAAGGGTGGCCTCCAAGAAGTCGCAGAACAGCTGGAACTTCAACGTGTCGGTCCGCAACATCAAGCTGGATCTGATTCTCTCCTAACGGGCATGGTTTTTTTCAAAATGCGTGAGGTATTTCACTATTGAAACTGGACTTTAGCTTCAATTTATTGTTTGTTTATGGAGGCGTGAAATATATTTGTCCTTGTTAACTTATATATTATTTTTCTTTCGGTAAAATGACAATAAAATTTCAATTTTCGAAACTGCATTAACAATATATCGCTTTTACATTGTTGGAAGTGCGTTATTAATTGCATCATATCACATATGATACATTAATAAGACTATTTGAAAAATCGATATTGCTTCGTCCGATATTATTTTTGGGGAATCTCGGTGGAGTTAAACCAAATAGTGTTTTAAATTGTGCAGATGTTTTTCGAGGACAACATCGATGACGCGAAGTATTGCGGACATCTCTACGGTCTCGGCACGTCTTTCGTTGTTAACGGTTCGGGCGGCTATCTCGACAGTAACGGCGACAATTCCTCCTCCTCGTAATGCCCGGTCTCGCCTAAATGACATAAACGAAAAACGTCCCCCTCCCCGTACCCTGCAAGTATAAAGAAAAAATTAACATTTATTTAATCGGAGAACATAAGGAAAGCAAAAAAAATAATAAAAAATTGTCAAACCAGAGCTTTCATTTTCGTGCATGTAGATTTTTATACCGATCCCGTAAATATCGAAAGGGAGAACTAAGTAAATTCGCTGATTCACTGTCGTCTTTTGGAAGCCTTATTTTTTGTTTTTGTCAACAAACCTTTCCATTTTGAAGAAATAACATTTTCATGCTTTTTAAAATGCGTTGCTGTGTAAATACGCGATTATGCGTTCCGCGGTGATTGTTTTTCATTTTAGGACGTATTAAGTCTGCCAAAACTTGTACTTAACATGTAAAGAAACGAAAGAGTCATCCGAAGAAATAAAACAGACACAGATGAAAGAAAATGGAATTGCGAATTATTAATGGTCGAAAGTCAGAGGAGAAAATCCTTGAGTCCCAACGGTGAATATCGGAGCGAACAAGTACCGAGAATGTGCATTGGTGAGATTTTTTCTTAATCATAACTGATTATTAATTAACATTAAGCGTTAGCAGAACCCAAAAAGTGTTAAAATAAACGTGAATTGCGAAAAATTGAGAATTTCTAGATACGTAAACAAATTAGTACTTAAATATATTTCGATCTTTGAGCTATTTTTGCTCGATATTTATATTCAAATATTAACATTTATCATTATTAAATTATTGAATTATAATTATAATTGATGATAGATTCGTTTTTAGTAAAAAAGATAATGTTTATTAATTATTATCTAAATTATTATAATTATATTACAAAAAGAAATCGTAGCAGGCAATCGTGGTATGATAGTAGAAAAGGTGTGAACCAAGTGTTAAAAAATTGTTAACACTTGGTTAAAAAAATTGTTTGGGTTCAACTATACATAAAATGAGAAATAAACGCGTGGAAATGTTTTTTAACAGGAAGAAAGTAGGCCAAAAGGGCTCTTTCGGTGTGTACATTTCGGAGCGGTTCTACGTGGCCGTCCCCATCCCAGGAACGTGGGCGCAGATATAAAATAAGATAAGAATTTCCCCCGCGCGTTATCTTTTAGGATAGCACGGAACGATATCAGTCCACTATATCCATTATCATATCGCTTCGTTCCTTTATACTTTTTGGTACACCTGTAACGATTCGTGCGATGTGTCTTCCAGTCATCGTTTGATTTCATTTGGCGCTGGTTTGGCAATAGTTCTGCGATAGTTTACATTATTTACGTATTTTTGTAATTTCTCGGTCGATACGCTTCGTTGAAGATGAGGTGGAGAAATTTAAGGATTTTTCTCGGCGCGGGGTTACCAGTGTTATCGGCGTTTGTTCTGCTCATCGTTGCGACGATTGCTCAAGAGGAGGACACGTTCAACAGTGCATTCGGATTGATCGAATCCAGCGAGAGCTCTGGGCCAATCATTGGAGATGATCAGCCTAACGCTTCCGACAAACCAGCCGATTTTGTGGTCCAAACGGAACTAGCGGATATGAACGATCAGGATAACGATGGTACGCATGATCCACCGGAAGAATCGAAAGCCTACGTTGGCCACGAGGAAGGTGACGTTCTCACGGATACTGCATCATCCAGGGAAGAAATAACGCGAGACGAAACCCCAATAATTGCTGGTAGAATGGCTACCGAGAAGAGCGGCAAGTACGTTAGCTATGGTGAGTAAGTCGTTATCGATTCGTTGGGGCGTGACCCAGCGAATTCTCGGATCTCCGAATTCACAGGACTTTATATTCGCTTTTTTGCTCGCGTTTGACGCATTGAAAAAAAGAAACATATCAATTTCTATCACAAATTCATGACATGACATTTTCAACTATTCGAATGTAATTAATGGTCAAAGTCCTTCGTGACATCTCAAGTTCGAATGAAACTTGTCGAGCTTCTGTCGGCAACCGTGTTACGCCACCAAAGTTCGAGGATCGCGAGGAAAACGAAAATAGTGTCGTTCGCCATAGCGTACGCGACGTTTCGTTATTTTTTCTTCGTGATCTCTCTGATTATATTGGCTGCGTTATCTATGGAGTTATCAGTTACTCACTAGCCGCGCGATTCTTCACGAGCAACGCATGAATCAGTGCTCGTGAGTCATACAGCCTACTTTCAGGCACTGCACCCTTTGCCTTCCATTGCAACATTATGAGCATTCCATCCAACTGGGTAAATATCCAGTTAAGAATTTAGCGGGAAATTATAACGATCGGTCATCAACAGGAACCTACAAATATTTTTATGAATCTCTAGTCGTTGTATCGCAACGTATGATCACAGGGCTATTGGGGGTACATTGAGGTATGAAAATCTCTAAGCACCGTAGCCTCCACATCAATATCAGTGAAAATGCGGTCGATTTACCAAAATAAGGGAAAAAGTCGATTTTTTCAACTGTTTTCAAATCAATACTTTGGATGGAAACAAATTGTTTTTTCTTGAATGTTTTTATAGGATTTCATAGCACATTTATTTCCGTTTACGAAACTGCCCTTCCATTTCCTGTACGATCGTTGGTTGTTGAGATATTGACGGTTGAATGAAAAAAGATCCTTTTTCATTTAATGTCGGATATCTCCGTAAAAAATGGTTGTAGACAAAATCTAAAAAAAGGAAATTCAATCGCTATTATAAAGGCCACTCTGTATAGTATAATGATATATTACCAAACGAAGCACGGGGCATATTGGAAAGTGTTTGAAAGTCTGATAGATATTCCCGCCCAGGTGACCTCCACGCCATTGCTACTCCTACGAGTTAATACTATTCCCATAACTAATCCAGCCTCACCTCAATTCTTCTTCGATTTCTTCCAGATTCGACCGATCCGGACGCTTACCGTTACGCCCCATCGAGCGAAAATTCCGTACAAAATTACGTTATAACAAACGAGAGACTGACGTTGATAAGGTCGCAGATGATGTACTGGTACTTTGACAAGGGTGGTGACAACGATAAGGGTGATCTGCAGACCGACGTGCACTCTTCGATGCCACAGATACACAAGAATTTCAACTTTCAACTTCCTTTTTACGGATTCAGATTCAATTATACGCGGGTCAGTTTGTATACTTATTCGAAAGGGTAACTATAAGTCGAGTAAGTCCATGGGCGATGGCCAGTAGAAAAACGTTGCTGCGTCATCTTAGACAAATTTAGACAAAGAGAAAAGAGTATCGGCTATCTGGGACGCTAATCATAATTTTTTTTAATGATGTCACTATTCTTTTTGATTTTGAGAGTGATTGTTATTGAGGTTTTATAACGAGTATAAATAACTTTTCTTTTGAAATAAAAATCATTGTTTAATTTGTCATGATTTCTGGACAACAGGTCCCCAAAGTTAGTTGGGCAATTTTCCCTGGGCTTACTCTCATTGTGTTTCAATAACAACTTCTAAGCCGTTGAACACGTGATTGTTGAATTGTTGGATTATCGTACAGGTGTCGATGAACGGATTTCTGGAGTTCAGCGATCCCCCAGAGCACTATACTTATCCGGTCGTATTTCCGAACAAGGACTGGCCGGAGAAAAACGATCCAGCGTTCATCGGCATCTTTTATAGCAAATGTCGAATCGGAACGTTGAGACCAACGGATATTGATCAGAGACAACCTGGTGTCTATTACAGGTAAGCTCGGAATTCCATTGCGGACCATGCTCTACAAATCAATGCTATAAACTAATTACTTCAATTGCCAATTTACTATCAATAAACAATCATCCTTTCTTCTTTTCGGCAGACAGGAAAGGGATCTGCAGAAACGAACCGACCAATTCGGCGTGGAAATCCGGGAACGTGTGAAATGGGACATACGCGAGGGTGTAGTTGGCTCGGACTCCTTCGATCCGAAACACGTCGTTATCGTTACCTGGAAAAACATGTCTTTCGCTGGTGGTATCGACAATTCACTGTACACGACCAATACCTTCCAATTGGTGCTCGCCACCGATGAGGTATTCACTTACGCGATGTTCAATTATCTCGATCTCCAATGGACGACGCATACTGAGGCGAGCGGCGACACGACTCGGGGAGAAGGCGGCACCCCTGCTTTCGTAAGTTCACCTTTCGATTAAACGAATATTCATTTTACTCAGCTGATCCTGTAAAAAATATTGTTCTATTGAAATTGGGTCACGGTGCGTCTTATAAGTTTTCATAGTATTGGATTCGCAAAAAATATTGTAAACGCGAATTTAATCAATCCCCTGTAAGAACACCGGAAGTGAAAACAGCTTGATAAATGCGTAGATGCACTTGGAAGAAAAAAAAGCATTGGGACCTTACTTTTCATTTCAAGAGCTTATTCTCCTCGGCTCTTGTGAATACACAATTACAGAATAGGTACTTAAATTCAACGAAATATAATACTTAATGCAAAAGTACTTTCACATTCTTATATCATAGTACTTTTGCATTGAATATATTTATTTATGCTTTCATTCTGATGGATCTCACGTTATAATTGAATTACAAGAAACTTGAAAAATACATTTCAAGGAATTTTTCTTACGTACTCCGTTAGTAAAATACTTTCAGCGTTAAATATACATTATGAAAAACGTTTATCAACGGTTTTCTTCATATTGAAAGGAAACATTTCTCTCCGTTTTTGGCAAAACATATTGATTTTTTAGCAGACCAATTTTACATTCAATTTTTTTTAAAAAGATTTTATGTTCATAGATTTTATCCCATCGAGCGGTTATAACCGTGCTGAGCCGCTTGTCAGATATATTGTCATTGTATATTGCTTTTTTTGTCTGTTACAGATCGGTTTTAACGCGGGTAATGGCACACAAAGTTACGAGTACGCGCCTTATTCTCAAGCATCAACTGTTCGCGACTTGCCTAGCAGGGGTTGGGCTAACCGGCACAAGGGACGCCACATATTTCGCATTGACGAGAAAATCTTGCTGGGCACCTGCAACAAAGATATCGGTTGGTGAAAAATGCATTTTTTTATTATGGAATTAAATTAAACACCTTAAAGAAATGTAGAAAATCTCCATAACCTCACAAATTTTCGAAATTCATTTTGTCATCGGTATTTTTTAATGTAAAAGTCAAACAGACTGCAGACTTAATTGATCTAAAATTGTTTAATTTTAAGCTGGCGCACACTTGCCGTTGGTATTCGCACCGGAGAGTGGAAACATGTTGGGCGGAACTGTAGTAAACATAACCGGGCCATGTTTCGAGCCGAACGACAAAGTAAGATGTAGGTTCGACACCGAGGAAGTCACTGGCACAGTAATAGACCGGAACCGAGCTATTTGCGTTCAGCCTTTCGTCAAGGCCGAGGGATACATAAGATTCGCGATATCGATCGGTAGCGGTAGATACGATTGGAAGGGGAAATTCTTCATTGGTAATTACGATACTCAACGATGTCCACGACGTATTTAAAATCGGCAAAATGCTTTCTCATTGCATTACTCCCATAACAATCCGTAATTGATTAATTCAATTTCTCCCCAGAAACACCAGCGACAGCAACGGAAAAAATTTTCTTCGAAACAAGAGCTGTGCACGAACGCGACCCGCGCGAAATCAAAATAACGTGGAACGCCTATAATTTGACGGCTAATCTGCAAGCCTCTGTTCAAGTATCGCTGTGGGGCTACAGAGAAACGACGATAAGACCAGAACTGGAGTACATACAACTTCTCGAAGTAATCACCCTTGCTACTAATTTAAAACCATTCATTTATTATCTCATCAGTAATTCAAAAGGATTCACTCATTAGAATTAGCATACAGTTTCTCGACTTGCTACTCATTTAAAAGGAGTAGCGGACTTGGAAATCTTGATGAAGATACTCGGGGCCTTGTACGCCCCCCTCCGATCGAGCTGAAATTTTACAAAGCGTTTCCTCTTTACATTCCAAGACAACGATTTTTGGCGACTATCGATAGGTTTTCGATATATCGAATTTTGAAAGTTACGAATTTTGAGGCTGATAGTCATTAGACCTTTAAGGGTTAATGCGTAACCTCACTGACTATCTCAATTTCAGGAGAACAAAGTGAACGATGGAACTTACACTATCGTGCCTGCGGCCTACAGAAACTACGACAATCCGTATCATCTGGACATGCACTTTGGTTTCATCCAAATCAATTTGACGAAACCATCCGAGTATTCGGGACTTGACATATCTCCGTAAGTTTACCATATGTATAATCAATTATCGACGAATAAAGAACCCAAAGTTTCACTTGGGCTAAATTTGTTGGAGTTGGAAAAAGTAATATGCACTTGGTTGTCTTTTAAAGAGAATTAATAGGAATAAAAAGAATAACAGATTCGAGCTCTTTGGTTTAAACCCGTTTGGAAGAGATTATATAACTCTTCCGCCATCGCAGCTTATATTATTTCTGAATTATTAAAATAAATTAGCAGATGAATTAAGAAGAAATGAAAAGAAAACAGATTCTCATGTGATCGGAAGTGGATTTGTTACGAATGAGTTTCACGCGAATATTGGCATACCCAGATTTTAATCCGAAACAAATATATTTTGATAGGACACTTTGGAGTAAGCCAATTCCCTTGGGTTGGTACTTCGGGCCCCAGTGGGAGCGGATGTACGGGGCAAAGTGGCCGAGCAAGCTTTGCGACAAGTGGATAATGAACGACCGATATTTGAAGAATTTCGCCGCCGAGGTGTCCCTCTGTCCATGCACGCTCGAGCATGCCCTAAACGACAAAGGTCGCTTTCTGCCCGATTACGACTGCGACAAGGACTCGAATCCCGATTGCTACTACAACCGGGGTGCGATTCATTGCGTTAAAAGCGGAGCACCGAAGTAATACTTTATTGACGATCATTTGGACAGTTGTAAAGTTCGAAACGTTTGTTAATAGTGACGTGATTTTTTTCTCGTTCGACAGTTTGGACGGTTCGGAGCAGCAGTGCTGCTACGACAAGAACGGCTATTTGATGCTGACGTACGACCAACAATGGGGTTCGAGACCGCATAGATCCCACAATTTGGGTTATCTCCCTTGGAACGAAGCCAACAAAGTGCCTAGTCTTTCGCATTGGTATCACGACATGATACCAATGTACTTCTGTTGCTTGTGGCAAGATGAACAGGCGGTCGGTTGCGAGACTTTTCGTTTCGAAAGAAGACCGTCCCAAGATTGCGTGGCTTATCAGTCGCCTGCCATCGCAACGGTCTTCGGTGATCCCCATGTTGTTACCTTCGATGGCTTGGAATACACGTTTAATGGCAAAGGCGAATTCGTACTCATCAGGGTCGACCACCCCAAGGACAAACTCAATGTTCAAGCGCGATTCGAACAAATGCCACGAAACTTTTATGGCGAAGTTCGAGCGACACAACTCACCTCAGTTGCAGGTAATTCGACGACACTTTCGTTTGATCGTCGATTTTTGGGAAAAGTCTTGGTTTTACTGATACCGAGAATACCTGAACCCTTTTTTTGGTTCATAGCTCGAGGAAACAATTCAGCGACCATTGAAGTGCGAGTACGACCTCCGTATGCCCAATGGCGCTATCGCATGGACGTTTTCGCTGATGGACAGCGCGTTTACTTCGACCGACCTTCCTTGAAGTTTCAACACTTTCCCGGTGTTCTTGTCTACACGCCGACTTACATTCTCAATCAGAGCGAAGTTATTATCATGTTCGACACCGGCGCTGGCGTGGAAGTCGTCGAAAATAAGGGCTTCATGACTGTCAGAACTTATTTACCGTGGTCCTATATGGTGAAGTTCACTTTTTTTTTGGATATTCTAATTTTTTGTATTTTTTTAATTATCAAATCGGGCGTCATTAATATTTGATATTTTATTTAATATTTGATGAAACTTTACGAAGTTAGTGAACTATTTGTCACTGCAAAGTTATTAATTCAATTTAGGATAATAAAGAGTATTAACGTGGCATTAAAAAAAAACACTAAGAATATATAAAAGCTGATCCTCTTTTTTCATTTACAGAATAAAACACGGGGACTGCTGGGAAATTGGAGCAATGACATACTCGATGACTTCACGAATCCGGACGGCAGCATAGCTGCACTCGGAAATTTAAATAACTTCGAAAGAGTTCACAAGGACTTTGCGATAAATTGGCTACTGGAGGACAACGAGGATAAATTGAAGGGTGGGGCTTTGTTCACTCGTGAATTTGGTCGAACGGCCAGTCACTACGCGAATAAAAGTTTCGTCCCTGAGTATCAGAGGAATCCCAACGAAATTTTACCGGCTAATCGGTATGTTGATAATCGTAATCGGTGAACAAGACAAAATCAGAATCGGTCGAGAAAAGATATACATGCTTGAATATACATCCTCGCTGCTGTTTCGTCGAAAATTCGTAAATCGTTAATAAGCTTATAATAATTGATGAGATAAACTTAAGATAAACTTTTAATAATTGTGCAATTTGAGCTAGTCCGATAGTCTTTACGAAGAAATGTCCCTCTTTATGAAGCAATCCTTTCGCAAAACCGTAAATTACGTTATTCTCTTTGTTCTCACAGATCGATCGACATCAATCGAGCAAAGGAACTCTGCGGTGAGAATTATCAGTGCCAGTATGATTACTCGCTGACTCTTAATCGTGACCTGGCTCATTTCACGAAAAACTATTACGACACGTACACGCAAATAAAAGCTACGAATTCGAAAAGCGGTGAGTCTGCTGTAAAAGAAACGAATGAATCAGTGTAAATTTAAAAATTCGTTTCCGCGAATAAAATAAAATCTTGGGGTGAATTCGTAGATCCTCAATCTTGAATACAATTCCTTGCCAAGTTTTTCATCAGTTTCTAAAAACTAGAACGATACATTTTCTATGTATTTCAGTGGTAACTTGTGGAATTCTGGAAACACCGCGATTCGGGCGCAAGAGTAATTTTCTCTTTGTGCCTGGGACGAAAGTGACGTTCGAGTGCAATCAAGACTTTATACTGATCGGTGATCAGAGGAGGACCTGTATGCCTGAAGGTCGATGGGATCCGCCCGAGTATGGTTACACGGAATGTCTTCGTAAGTACACTCTTTGAATCGCTACCGTTTACTGCCACTTTCCATTGATATCCTCCACCACTGACAATTCGTATAGTCATTCGCAATCAACGACCAATTATGAAGATTGGGTTGATTTCGTGGAACGAGAAAAGTACCACGCCTCCACTGCCTCCAATGCCTCCAATGCCCCCTATGCATTAAAATGACTCGCGTGTCGTCAGCGTTTTGTGACTCTATCTCCCTTATTGACGGTGTTATTCCGTGAGAATATTATCATCGTTGAAGCGCGAACAATTTGCGCGGTTTTTAAAAAATGACGATTCGAATTGCACGAACCGTGTACAGGTCACAGCGAGTATTCGCAGCGTACAGCTTGGACAACGATGGGTGTAATATGCGCGGTATTGTTACCGGCGCTGCTTCTCCTCGCGTTCGGATACGCTTGCGTAAGAAAGAATAACAAGAAAAGTAAGAGCGTCGGCTCGGCGAGATCGTGGCGTTTCTCGGATCGTGGCTCGGGTTACGATAACGACACGGGTCTCTCGCGACAAGCGACACCCCTCAAGTCTTACGAACGAACGGTATCGCCAGCGAGCGACGCGACTACGACGACGACTAGCGGTGGCACGAGGAAGCGTCGTTCCTACGACGGGGTCTATCGTACACACGAGCCACTTCCGGATCGTCCGAACATCGATTTCGAGGAGAAAAATTGGGACTTGAAAGAGCCAAATTCCCCGAGCGGCTCGGACACGACAGACTCCTTGAGAAAAGCCGGAAGTGTCAGCAAAGAGAGCGACGTATGAGAGTCATCCTTCACTCAACATCATCCTTTCCATTTTTTCCACTGCCAACACCAAAACCGAACAATTTCGGCTAACATATTATTGCCAATATTATAATTTGTCTCTCTTTGTCACTCTCGGCTTCTCTTCGACATTTATCAATATTCTTACGCTAACGGACAACGAAAACATTTTTCTCGCAATACTCGCGAAATCGTCTACACTTATGAATTATTCGTTTTTTGTACTGATGTCCTTGTTAATAATCATTATATCAAATAGTTTTCTCTGTGGAATAGAAATTCATTTGGTTTTCTTTGTTTTGTACAATATCGCGTCTCACCGTAACACACAATTACCAATGTAACCATTTTTATTTCGTATGTTCATAAAAACTCGTGTAATAGACTTTTGTAGCGGTATGCATATTTGTAATAAAGTGTCGATTTTACGTCTCCGTTTGCGAGATATAATCTTTCTCTTCTCGATTTAAGATATCAGTATTGATAGAAATTTCTATTCCACATGAGAGCACGAAGTTAGCACTATTTTCTTTTAACGATTTTTCAATTGACGCATTGGGCTCAACGATGCACGATCTATCATGGTGGAGTCGAGATTTCCATTCGCATAAGTCTTTTCATTGGAAAATCGCGAACTGAAGCGTGACTGATAAGGGAATCCACAAGAGAAGGATCGATATTAAAGATCGTAGATGCAAGATATTTCAGATTCGGTGTGAGTTCTGTGAATAATTCAAACAGCTTCATTCTTGCTCGATATATACTCTCTCCGTACCCTTCATTCGATCAACGCAATTTAGTCACGATTTTCCACTCCCCTCGCAGATATCGCAAATTGAGATTCAACTTCGCAGTTTTAAATATTGCAGTATCATGTTCACAAAAAAAAAATTAATAAAAAGTTACAGAATTTCTAGAATGTTAATGAAATTTCATTTAAGAAAAATTGTCCACAAAATTGCAAAGTCAATTGACGTTAATGGTTTTCCCTCCAAGACAATGTATCAAAATTTTGTGAACCTGGAAGTTGTTGGATTGTCAATGATATTCGTACACCAAATACCGAATCGCATTCGTGCAAAAGATATAAATATGTTCATTTGGCAAACGAAAAGGTCAGCAGGAGTACAGCTCGCGGCAGGCGGGCATAACGTCCGGAATTCTACTGGGATGTCTTATTCCTATCCTGATGGTATTGCTCTGCATAGCGGTCAGAGTACTGAGGAGTCGCAAGGCTGAGCGAGAACGGGAGGAGAGCAGAATGAGGTAAGTCAAAAGTCCTACATCTTTTCATGTTTTTTCTCTTCCTTCTTTGCTGCAATACAAAATAAAAATGATACTTCTTATTCAACTACATTTTTTATTAGAACTCAAAGCGCGGAACTCCAGCGAATGCGGAAACTTGATCCAAACGACGAGGAGCCTGCACCGTACACTAGTAAAGCCACCGTAATTGATTAACCTTTTCTAGCTTGACGCGCGCATCCTTAGAGGTAGAAAAATATTTGTAAGTTAAGTCATTTACAAAGTACATTTCATATCCACTCGCCATTGATACATCCCACAATCGAAATCTCAGGTTCAAAAGATACTTTTTTTTTCCGAATTTCAAAACATAAGAAGACTAACGAATGACTGACTGGGCTCAACGGCTCACCGAGCTAATATTGGAATGTTCATGGAAGTTTGAAACAATCTTTCTCAAAGTTTGCTTAACTTAGCAGAGGAACTCATTTTGAAATTCCTCATTACATTACACATTGTGAATATTATTGACAGACCTGTGAACCTCATAGAAATATTTCTCTAACAGCATTTTCGTCTTACCAGTATTTTATTTACGATACGCTTCTATAATTCATCTATAAGTGTTGATTTGAATGTAAATGTAAGTATAGGAGTTCGTCATTTGTATTTAAAATGCTGATCGGGTACCTCTGAAAGAGTATCTGAATATTACAGTTCTCGTCGAAGTTTTCAACTAACACTCGAAGGTATTTTCCGAACCGCCATGTTGGATCGGCATGTTTTTTTGTATGATCATCCGGATTTGAAATCGATGAAATAAAAAACTTATGTTTCGCCGAGCGTTTTTTCGTTGCCTTTCGTTTGCTGAGATGAGAATTCTCGATTTATGAAAATATGATCGCAAATTCAACCGATCATTCTGGGAACAAAAATCTTAAGAGATCGATTTCCTATCGAACAATTTCCTCTGTAGGAAATCGACAAAATGGGGGCTTGTTACGGTTTCCGGGTGAACTAATCTCGGCTTCGTCCCGAAAATATTGGTGCGTTTTTAACTAGCAATGTACATGTACAAGAATGTATTTTGTAAAAAAAATTAATAAAAGCTTCGCAAATAAAATATTATTGTGTGTATCCTTTATTGTGAAAACAACAAGATAAAAATACAAAAACAACATTTATTGGTCGTATGTATAGGTACGATAAGGGCGCGGGGATAGTATGTTAAAGGTACTGCGTCGATATTATACCCGCACGGTTATAGTACGACGCTAGTATGCTAACAGCATTGCACCAACATTTCAAGGGTACGGTATAAATACAGTAATGTACGATACTGTAAAGCAGTGCTACTGTTCCAGTATTGTGAGATACTATATCAGTAATGTATAGCGGTACAGCGGTACAGCGACACCGTACCGGTACGGTGCGCTGTACCGCTTGCGTACGATTCGCCGTGAGCCCAACGTCTAGCACCGTGACAATAGAATACCCTCCATATGCATATACCGAAATCGAGCCTCATCAGGTAAAGCAGATTCCAAGAGTTTCAAAAGTGGCCACGCGGTGCTTGCAACATATTTAAGGCTGCACGTCTTAAACGGCGACGACGATGACGATGTCGGCATGTTCGAGAACTTATTTTCTCCGGGGTCTCTTGAGATCCGCGTTATTTGCCGTTCGGGACATTCGATATATACATCGTGCTTAGTAAAAAACAACAATATATTTTTTCAATCGTCATACGAGGGACAATATTTTGAAACGATCGAAGGAAAAGCAACAAATATTAAAAATTGAACGTTGACGTACGAATCGAAGAAGAGGAAACGAGGAAGAATATTCTCAGCAGTCGGCTTATATAAATACTATTTATTCCGCAGCCATAATTTTTATTCCAGAATGTCAGATTGGGACACGGTACCGATTACGCTACGGAAACGCGTAACCAAAGGAGCTGCCGCCAAATCCGAAAAAGTACGGTCACTATTGTCATACGAATCCCATCGATTCGCCCAATTCGATCTGTAAACTTATTTTTGAGTTTTTAATTCCATGACGTATGTGTAGACGTAGGATTTCATCAGCGGTGTTCACGCACCAATTTCAGGCACGATATTTTTCTATTCACAGGCGATAAACACAGCTCGCCGTCAAGGCCAGGCCGTCGATACTCAAGTGAAGTGTGAGTAACCATAGGGGAAGTTGCTCCGCTTCCTCTCTCCAATTTCCTTAGATTCCTTCCCTGCTGTATGCAATTGTGATGCATCTACAAAGACAGGTGGGAATCGCGTCGCAGTATCGTAGCCCAAAATCCGAATGCAAACTAGAGGTGGAGTTTGCAAAGCCTCATAGATGAGTCGTAATCAGTTGGCCGACCCGAGCATGTTTCGTGCCAAGTTCAACTGGAACGAAAACAAGCTGGACCGATTTGCCCGCCATATTTATAATTATTTAACTTGAATCCTTGGTCAGTACTACCATTTTTACTCAGTGATTACTTCGTAGGGGGTGGGGGAGCCAACAAGCAACATGTAACTACAAAAAATACAGCCAAGCTCGATCGTGAAACCGACGAACTGAAGCATGACACTGTGTCGCTGGATCTGGGTAAGCTAATCCAGCAAGGTCGCCAGAACAAAGGAATGTCGCAAAAAGATCTTGCTACGGTGAGTTATACCTGTTGCTTCCTGAAAAGCTATTAGGGTTTCCCTTGCTTTTCAAGTTAATACTTTTTAATGCTTATGTCCTGGTTTGATTTTTTTACTGCAAAATGTTCCCAATTGAAATTTGACTGACTGTTGATATTGTAAATCGTGCTGACTTGCATCCAAGCACATTTACACTAGGCGACCTTAAAAATTAACTGTCGATATAAAGCGTAAACTGTAGGTAGCCGGAAAAGCTGTTCTCATATAACGATTGAATTTTCAACAGAAAGTCAACGAAAAGGCGCAAGTGATAAACGACTACGAAGCTGGACGGGGCATTCCCAATCAAATGGTTATCGGTAAGATCGAGCGGGTACTCGGAATGAAGCTGAGAGGAAAAGATCGTGGCAAGCCCCTCTTGCCCCCTGGGACGAAAAATTAAATCTCGGGGGGAACTGAAATGTCTTGGACTTTTCTCTACAATTTCCCACTTTACTTCTGTGGTCAAATGGTTTCGCACTGTCGTAGAAAAGAAGAGAAGAAAAACACCACGCTGCGAAAGGATACTTTTCTTCCCGTTATCCGAAATTACTTTGTTTCAACATCGTTTGAAGTAGAGTTTCTGTAGAATGATGCACCAAGAACTTTCTACTATACCGTACAATGGTAACGTCTACGTTTGAAGATCTAGTGAAAGATGAAATGTGAAACAAAATAAAAGAGATTTTAACTATTGTTTGATACAAGTGCCGATATAAAATATTTTCGCAGAATTCCTGTATGCATTTTATCCCGGGTTCGAGTAATCTTTGTTCGCTGTTTTTCGCGATAATTTACAATTCATTCTAACAGTCCTTGAGTTGTCCCCGCTAATTGCGTCGTACTCCAGCGAGATTACAAACTTTCGAGGTCGATACTTTATTATATCTTTGAACGTTCAATCAAATAAAGAGACGTGTTTAACTTATATTTGTAATGACGCCAGTATCCTATATTTTAACGAAAACGCTGTATGCTTTTTCTTTCTGAGTTCACACAATGATTGTTCTTGAATTCTTGTGACATTTCACACATTAATAAACCATCTATATTGAAAATGCGTTCGGTTTTATTGACATTATGAACATTCAGGCTGAATATTTTATTGTACCGATATTTGATCCAAAAATTGTCCAGAAAATTAAAAGACACGATCAGTCCTTGCGGAGAGCGAAATTTTCCGTTTTTACACCATTTTTAGTTATGATTTTGATGGTGATTCCATCGCCGGTATATACATCTCTTTCCGCTGCAGATATGAATACGTCCTTGATTATAGCTGTTGCGCGTTCTTGCGTCAGAGGAGTGGCTTCTGCTCCTTCCTGATTTTTTAAGCCGATCTGAAGCAAGGAAAAACATATCATTTTAGTGAAAGATCATGCCTAATTGAGTTCAGTCATTTCTGTATCAAGGCGGAATGGCACGTGGGTAAACTTTAATGGCTCGTGCTCTAGTATTTTATCTTCTGTCTAATTACAGATCAAATCAATGTTAATTAAGTTCCCCAGTAATCGACTCAAGTCCCTCGTTTTAGCTAACATCTGAAGCTTCGGTTAATTTGAAGTTTGAATTTCTTTATCCGTGGGTTAGTGTATCATCTCGATTTAGGTCTTTGATAGACACTGATAATCATACGTTGTCTTAAGAAGTTTCTTCTCGTACCTGATTGTCGAGGAGAGGCTGAAGCAGAGCTCCTGCGGAACCTCCGGCACGATAACTGGCTTTTTCACAGTGGCCAATTGGATCGTAACTGTAGATGCAGCCTTTGCCATTTTCATCAAGACCGGCGAGCACATTAGACACATAGTACGGAAAAAATCGCTTGTAATAGAGTACAGTGCAGAGCATCTGGGCAGTTGCTGGAGTAGACATCTCTTTTTGGTGTTCGTGCTTGTACATCTGTGATTGTTAACATTGGATTATTTATTGATTCCTTTCTGTACAAACTATAACAAAAGTATATGTAGCTACAATTTTCCTCAAAACCACATAAAGGCTAGATTGGATAGGAAATAGGTTACAGGATCTTTGTGCCAAGAAGCCTCGTCAGAAGAGATACAGTTGGACGGGCTGGTACACCTAAGCTTTTGATCGATCAGAATTAGGATGTCGCATTGTCAATTGATACATTGATTAGGAATTTTCTTCAACGAAACGTTTACCTGCATTCGAGCGGCGAGTACGCGCGTGAGCGTCAAAACGTCGCACCAGCATCCGGAACATCCTAAGACAGTCGTGTCAGAGAGGTGGAACAATTTCTGTTGATCGCGCGTGCAAATGGAAAATCCAGTGCTGAGTCGAGTGTCAGCTGCAATCACTGAAAAATCATCGCCCGCCAGAGCTATGACGCTCCTAATCCGGAAAGAGACGAGATACTTTTTGTGGATCAAGAACGTTTTTGGGTTATGCGCAAGGTTTGAATGTTTTCGTCGTGATATTTACCCTCCGTTATCGGCATACGGACTGAAGTGAACTTGCTTTGCACCCGGGACCTCATACTCCGGAAAGCTTCGTGCCTTGGATCCGCTCACCATTGCCATTGTACTTTTCGCAGAATGAAAGATCCGCTCGAGATGACTCGGAAATTTTGCAACGGATAACCTAGCACAGCGCTTCTCGAAAACGATGACAATTCAGTTGTGAACTGCAACTTCCCTTTTGCCTGGACACCGACATCAATGGGGGCAATGAAGTTCCATTTTCATCATGATAGGAAACAGACATGACAAGTCACCGCTTTTTCTAATTATATTTCTAACCTGCTCGTGGCGCTAGTTAGGTTGTGATAATATTTCTTTCAGTCTAGTTCAGCAAACTTAGACCAATCACATTTCGACTTTCAACGGAGCGGAAGGTGTATCGTTTCTTTGTTCCGAGAAATGATCAGTTTCAGAACTTCCATGGTTAAACGTACTTGAACGACGCGACAATGGATCATGCGGGGGGATTCAATGAAGGATGTTCACTAGCTTCGACGATTCACACAAATTTGTAGAGAACGCGCTTATAGCAAAATGGAGATTTATTTATTAATACAATGGCAATCACTCTTTTCCTTATGGCTTCTGCACACTGCGCGCGATGTGCGACAAGCGATGAGCGATATCCAATGAAAGCTCAAGTATGACGGAAATGTTCTATGAAAGTGAAGTTGCCATTGGATATTAGCAGTGGGCGATTATGAATTATCGGCATATTCGATTTATTTTGTATTACTAATCTTGATAATCGATTATGGAATAAGTAACTAATATGTTTTCATAATCGAATGATGTTACTAATTAGAACTACAAATCGTGTTTTATGTAGTTGACAGTTGCTCCGTGACTCTAGTAGTAGTTGGCATAGAGTTATAGACATTGGTTCTTGCGATCGCGCGTGCGTGACTGACTGCTAACTGTTATAA
Source organism: Ophioninae sp. B BG-2022a (assembly GCA_030522765.1). Taxonomy (NCBI): domain Eukaryota; kingdom Metazoa; phylum Arthropoda; class Insecta; order Hymenoptera; family Ichneumonidae; species Ophioninae sp. B BG-2022a. The sequence continues at coordinate 58,598 of JAPYZJ010000045.1, forward strand.
TCGAGATATCTCGAGACATTTTCATAATCGAATGATTTCGTTAGTATCTCTCATAATCGCCGACCACTACACAATATCTGATTTCAGATGTCACCGCCGCCATCTTGGTTGATTATATACGATACACCGAGTTTTCATTCCCCTCACTCCTGAGGCCTCATAGCCTTGAAGAAAGCCACCATCCAGCTATTTATGCGTCCATGCGTTCCCTAACAAATAAAAAAAAATTCCATAAGTGGGATGATTTTTTGCGATCGAGCGATGAGGAACAGCGATCGTTTCGCATGTGTCGGCCATCATTTAATTCTCGGCCAAGTTACATATACTCTGATGTAATTGCAGCGTCGCTGATACTGGCTACTCGTCTTATCGATGTTGACTATCATTGGCGACAGTGGACGCGAACGTTGCACGTAACTCTCTCGAGTTGCGCGCTCGTTCGTCGAAACTCATTGATTTTTATTGTATCACGAATTAAATTCATGAAGAATGCCAGAGAATCCGATGATTTTGGCGGAATGCGAAGAAATAAATTCACTTCTCTACAAGCCGATTGCAGCGACTCAGCGTATCAAGGTAAAGAGAAAAGTCGCGTAATTGGATCGACTGACAGAAAGAGAGAGAGAGAGAGAGAAAAGACGTGTATGACAATTCAGAGCGTTTGTATTCCTATTACTTTGTTTCTTTCCAGTACACGTGCATTGACGTATCCGTGAATTATATCGTCCTTGGTTCGACCAGTGGAAGCCTCTATCTGTTCATCCGACAGCCATGTACTTTTCAACAATTGATTCCGTTATCGGTGAGAAAAGTAGTCCCTGCGGCATCAAAACGCCCCTGGCTTGTATTAACACACCTATATTTTAGGAAGGGCCAGTGTCCCGTGTGGTGATATCACCGGACGAGAAGATCATAGCCCTAGCCACCAAACGTGGGAGTGTTTGTTTGATAGGGCTAAAGCCAGCTGTAAAACTACTGGCTGTTTCCAACGAACACCTAGGAGAGATGGTGACGAGTCTATGCTGGAACGACAATAGCTCGGAGATATATATTGGCGATGGGATAGGAAAAATATCCACCATGGTCCTCTCCATATTCACTGTAACAAAGACATACATTCTTTCTCGCTTGCTCGCAATTGTTTTTTTATCTCAGTCCGGTTCAACGCTCTTTTAGTTCAGTTCAATTGTCGATAAGCATGCAACTTTCTTCTCTTGCTTTTATCCCGCTACGATTGAATTGTTAATTGATGAATCATTCGTTACTTCTCAGGTAAACGGAATGTTCCAGGCTCCGGCGTGTGTCCTGATGCATCTCGATTCAACAATAGTGCAAATGCAATTCTCGGGGCTCCTATTACTCGCGTCAACGATGACGCGTTGTTACATATGCGACACAGTGCAAGAGCAATTCAAGCAAATTGGTAACAAAGCGCGCGACGGAGAATTCGGGGCTTGTTTTTTGCTGAACAAACTTGCGGAAGATGACTCGATCTCACGGACTGTACGCAAAACGGATAGGGAAGAAAAGTTTGACAGGATCTCAAACAAGAATGATGCTTCGACGGAAGACAAAACAACAAAGATATATTGCGCTCGACCCGGTTGTCGATTGTGGGAAGTTACGTGCAACGGTACAGTAGTGAAGACTCATCAATTCAAGGATGCACTCGTTGTATCACCATCGCCCGTTTACCGTGCGAACGGTGTTAAGTTTACCAAAAGTCGTCAAACCGAACACAATTGGACGTCTCAGCAAGTCACTACGAATTTCTCACATCTTTATGTATTGCGCGGTAAATATTTGTTCTCTCACACATCCGATTGTATCTACGTCATAGATCCGACCAAAGCAGCCGTCGTATCCTGGAACAACGAGTATCCGAACATCGTGATGGCACGGTTGATCGACAACAGGATTTATCTTATGAGGTCCAACGGCACATTTCATTGCCTCCGACTCACGAGTCCTGAAACTCTCATCCTCAAGTATTACGAAGACAAAAATTACAACGAGTGCCTGAGAGCTTGCAAAACATTGAAACCCGAATATCTAAAAACGACGATTGGCAAAAAGTATGGAGCTTTGTTGGAAAACGAGGCTGGAGAACACGGGAACTATTCGTCCAGCGAGAAGTACGATATAGCGGCTATCCTGGCACCGATCGTTTCTATGATTCAATCGGACGTAGATTCCCAACCGATCAAGCTCGATTCGGGTATCGTGGTGGTAAATTCCGGTGAAAGACTTCGGCTGGATGAAGAGAGACATTTCGATAGGGAAAATAATAGTACGAACGCGGTTCGAGGAGACAACGCGTCGCTCAGCGACACCGAACCTGTGATATGTGAAAATTTCGTAAAGAAAAAGGAACGCGCGAATGATGATGTCGCGAAGGACACTCGAAGTTGTATCGGTCTCATGTCCGCCGTAAATATTAATGACATCAATGGCATTCAGCCATCCAGTGACAGTCGTGAAAAATTGGCGCTCGAGGAAGCGCGGGAAATTGACGAGACGACTTTCAGGATACAGATGGACCTCAGACCTGTTTGCGTTCTCATCAATAGCTTGAAACCTTCGATGAGCGTAATTCAAGTGGAGCACGTGATAATAGATGTGAGACAGAGGATGAGGGAAATAAACGGGACTTATGGTCAAAATGACGAACTTAAAAATTTTATCTACGAAATATTCCGCTCTACGGAACGGCACTATTACAATGCTCTGCTGGAAAGCACGAGGAGAGAATGGTTGATCGAAACGAAAAACGGGATGATCGCCGACGAAGTCGAAAGAGCTTTCGTCGACGTCAATGTTTCATTCGTTGCGGAATGTACCTGTGGCTATTCGTTTCCCAGCTCCGCATCTCGGGAACCGAAGTATTTGGAAATTGGAATCGCGTTGTTGGAGAAATTTTCGAACGATGGTAATCGCGAGAGTTGTATGAAATTATGCAATGGCGTGACTTTCATGTGGCGTTATTATTTGCCCATGTGTACCGTTGATCGCACCATCATAGATGATGTGCTGTGCATGTGCCTCCGTACCAGAGACAATGTCCTTTTGTCGACTTTGCTGCCGATGCTCGACACGAGACAATGGGGAGTTGCCGTTAAGTGCATCATTGACATGGAAATGGCGATTTGTCCAAGTTGCGACGAGAGAAATGAACATATGAACGCTGACTCGAAATTAGAAATCAATTGGACCGAGGTAGCGCGGGAATTGATGAAACGCGAAGGTACATCATCGGCCATCACTTTTCTCATTCTCGTCGAAACGCTTTTCCCAAATATCAGGCTGGACAAGAGGTAGAGCTTGCTTGAATTTCTCCCTGTGACTAATCGTTGCCGATCAGTATGGAAAAGTAATGAATTATTATTTCCTCGTTTCTCTTTTTGAAGCATATTTCAATCCCTGATCTTCACCAGAATTTTGGATCATCATGGGCTCAAGTATCCTATTGATTTTAACAATAGTTCGGAAAACGAGCATTACGGGGCAATGTGTTCTCCGCAGGTAGTTCTTTTTCATTTTAATTTATCTGATTCTATTTGATTATTTGATTATTGAAATTTCGTTTTGATTGTGAGGGTGAGGTTTTCAAACTCCCCCGATTGAACACAATTTTTGTACAGGCCTTCCATTTGAGATTCTAAAATAATCCCTGAAAGGGTTTTTTGCGAATACCAATAGTTTTTCAAATTTATTGTTTTAACACTTGTGTTTAGATCGTTCGATCTGTTAGATGGGTTTGCTCGGGTCAATTTAGGTTGGTTTGGGTGAAGGTGAAGGTTTGTATGCGTCTGCTTGGGTTTATCTAGATTTGTTAGTAAAACAAATACCGTTTAAAATTCGATATGTCCACATTTATTGCTAGTCGCTTAAAACCCTTGCAAGGATTCTCTTAGCATATTAAAAAAGAAGGTTGTGCAAAATACCAGCTTGATCGAAAAGGTTTTGGAACGTTATCAGATTGTCATTTATTGAATTTTTTGTTTTTATTGATTTGCAATGAAATTCGTAATTGATTTCTATATTTTTTACAGGTCCAAAAGCAATTACTAGAATCAATGGAAAAAGACCTGGAAAGGCCGATAGAGAAAAATATATTCAGCACAGGTCCTTATCACTGGGGAATGCAACTGGAAGTAAAATCGTTGGCGTGTCCATGCTGCACCCTTTCGTTACATACGCCCGTTCTACTTGGAGACAATGGAATTTCCTTATTTCCATGTGGACACGTTTATCACGTTAACTGTCTCGTACAGAGAAAACTTTCCCGGTGTAACCTTCACTAGAACGTTTGCGTATTTTCAATAATCACTCGCATACGGCGGACGAAACAAAAAAGGAAATCGACAAATCTGATGAATTATTGAAGTTTAACGATTGACGTCTTTACATTGATGAAATAGATAAGCACGTACTTTTTTCTTTTTCTATTTGCGATATTAGTAAGAAACTCTATTAGTCTTTGTATTGTGTCAATTATTCGTACCGATGTTCAATTCGCTGAACTTATCAAATGTGAGGGAACCCCTAGATTTGACCCTTCGTAGTCACACTTCCGAAAAATTTCGAGAACGTCAGTTTAAAGGAAAAAAAAACAATCGTGAAGAATCTACCCCCTCGATGTAAATAAAAAATGACGAAACATGCACTTAACTTTGTGAATAACGTCATAGAAATTCATTTCTTAAAAGAAAACAAACGACATTATGCAACAAAAACTATCATTAAAAATCAATGCACAAAAAGGTCGCCTTTTTACTAAAAAAAATAGTTCCAATTTTTTTGTATGAATAAATGACAGGACGTATTTGGATCTTTGAAAATATCCAACAAATTAATTCATAAACCAAAAAACACGAACGGTTATAGGCCAAAAACATCATAAAAGGTCTATGCGCCAAAAGGACGGTTTTTAATGGTAAAAAATGCCTTTTGTTATATAAGCAACACAAATTTGGAAGTGATTTCCATGTAGCACTAGAAGACAAGTAGTATATCGCGCGGCTAAAATTGAGTCCGAAGTTGGGACTAACATATATTTAGATCCAAAGTTGATCGGTTTATTTCACCTAGTGTGACTACAGAGAGTTGGGGAATTCGAAGTTTTAGCTGCAAATATTTTGCTAGGCTGTTGACGAATAATTTATACAACTGTTGCCAGAATGTGAGGTATATTGATCGTTCATTTTTTCTGCAATGGAATTGCATATTCGTGCACTGGTAGTTAACAAGCTGGTCTTTTTGTTGAGACCGGAAGTGATAATGATTTTGCAGCTCGCGAATCCATCAAAGCGTCTTTGGAATACTAATATTTCATAAATAGTACATAACATGTACCATGTGAAACGAGCATTGCGCTACAGAACGGTATCAATTCCCAGAAATCATCAAATTGACGAAACAGAAGCGCCATTTGGCGAACCCAGCCGCAACAAGTGATCCGTTTGACGAGCATAATCTAGCTTTACTTCGACATTTGACGAAAACTCGTCACAAAAATAAATGAATTTCTAAATATTTTCTAAGCAATGATTAATGATTCGTGTGACACGTTACTTCGACGCGCCGTAATCCTCGCTAGAGCAACAAAACTTCCCGACTTTATTAAAATATTGAACAGCAAAGTTGATCTTGCTCGTCCAGGTTGGGATAAAAAGTCGAGAATTCATTCGGATGAATCAACATGGCTATTTTTGGCGTTCTCTGTATAATGTAATAATTTATTTACAAAAATCTTCGGTAAAGACGCGATAACATGATACCCGTTGTTGTGGTCGAGGCTGAAAAATCTGCTTTGATCACGCCTCGGAGAATCTCGCCCGTACGAGTAACGATAATCACCGATCTAAGACGGTTATCGGGAATGAAGATCCACAGGCTTGAACATAATTAATGATGGATTCGTGGGACAGGTCCCGATCCAATGAAAGTTGTCACAAGTTTTTGGAGCTTGCCCTGCTTTTAAGACCTTGCGCGCCCGTACACTTTTCCAACAGAACGAATTTTTGATGGGAACGATGGATTTATCCAACTAGTAGGGAAATTAAAGAGACTATATATATATATATATATAGTTCAACGAGAGAGATTTCTCGCGAGGATCTGACAAAAGATGGGTGGCCGATCGACTCGTTGAACGAGCACGGTTTGTTATCGTATCTGACTTCAGTTTTCGCTCGTTCACTTCAAGTCTCCACTTTAATTTCGATATTGTCTCCTGGCCTGTTGGGAGTGAGAATTGTTCAAGGCAGTGGTCGTACTGCCCAACGGCTCGTCTCAAGATTTGCTTCCAAACCCCCCCATAAGATTGCCCAAGCCGCCCGCGCCACCTTGTTGCAATTGCTTCATCATGTTTTGTAGACCCGACATACCGCCTAATGAAAAACAATTTTCATTTATTTATTCATTAATTTGTCTTATATAGAAAAAAAAAGATATGTGAGTAAAAACTCACCCATTTGATGGAGTACTCGAGGATCCATCATCTTGGCCATTTGCTGATTCAACTTTGCCATCTGATTTGGATTTACGTTTTTAATTGCATCACCGCCCTTGAACAGTCCCTTGATGCCGCCCATTTTTTTGACGACTGCCGCGAACTTGGTGTACTGGGATATCATGTCCCGTACTTCGGACTCTGTGACTCCCGAGCCACGAGCCAATCGTACTATTCTACCCGGCTGTTTGCTGAACAACTTGGCGCCATCCCTGCTGTCCAACTCGGCGTCGTTCATACTGTCTATTATCGTCATCAGGCGTTTCAGCCTCGCCATCGATTCCTGTTCCGTCCCCTTTGACATGAAATCTTGACTGAAGCCCGGGATCATTCCCTGTAGAATAAGATCCGCGGAGTATCGCTATAATTCGCTAGTGAAAACATTTTTTTTTTTACGATTTCTAAAAACAGTCCTTCAGCTCTTGGTACATTAGTAAACTACCGAGGTGTAAAAATATCCAACCTCGGAATGATTACTGACAGCGTGGATCGTTATTTTTCGAAATTGGAGCGTGTTAAAAATGGATTAGAGAAAGATCGTTGAAATAGCCTCACGTTAATCTAATTGAAGAGTCGTTTGAAAATATTCAATTGTGAAATCTACTCGCCATTATTTGTGAAAACGGGCCCATCTTCATTATATTTTGAAATTGCTCGTACATGTCGCGAAGTGTGAATTGGCCGTGTTTTATTTTTTCCAATAATTCCTCGTTGTCGTCGAGATTGAGTTCGTTGACTTTGTCGATGAGACCCTCGATGTCGCCCATGCCCAAAAGTTTGCTGATGAACGGCTTCGTCTTGAAGGGCTCGAGATCGTCTATGTGCTCGCCCGTACCGATAAATATCACCGGACTCTGTGTCGCGGCAACGCTTAACGTTCAAGCCAATCAAAATAAAAAAAAAATTAGATTCTTCGTATCCATAGTTGGAAAAGAGGGAAAGAAAGAAAATCGCTTACGCTGACAAAGCACCACCACCTTTCGCGTGTCCGTCCAGTTTCGTAATTATGATGGAGCCGACGTTCACGCGTTCTTTGAAAGCTTTCGCTTGCGCTTCGCAAGCCTGACCTATGGTTGCGTCCATCACGAATATTATGTTATCCGGTTGCTAAAAAACGAAAAATACATATTTTGTCTCAGATCTCTACAAAATTGATCGAAATCGAGAATGGCAGAAAAAGACGACGGGTTTTTACGTTTCTGCATACTGGCTAATGTGCTAGCAACGCAGAACGTATCGAACGGTTGATCTTGATAAGGGAATAACAGTACGGAAATTTGTCATAACTCTATGAAAGTATTTTTCTTCCCTTCAGTACATTTCGAGACTCTACATCGTAAGAATAACCAAAAAGAATGGAAAACTTATTATTTGGATGTCAAACTGTTTACTCTCACGAAAAACTTGTTATATCGAACCTCAAGGAATGAGCCACACTACACTTACAACAGCATTCGAGACTTGCAACATTTCCTCGAACAAGGATTCCTCCTGCTTGTGCCTACCGCTGGTATCCACGATTATTATTTCATAGCCCTCTTTCTTGAACATATCAACGCCGTCTTGAGCAATGACAACGGGGTCTACCTCTGTGTAGCTGAAAAGAAAGCAATTTTAAATGCAATTCGAATTCATTACATCGAGTGTGGAAAGCATAAGAAATTTGTAAACAAACACAGCAAAAATATAAGAAATCGAAAGTAAATAATAATAAATTATTATTATGCCATATGTTTCATCATCGGTCTAAATTTTCATGAGTTTTGGATGGTGTAAATACTTGGAGAAGCAAGAACCCGAATTAGGGTTTTCAAGCGAGTTTAAAAAGAATTACAGTTCTTGTTTCTCCAAGTATTTACACGGTCGAGAATTCATGAAAATCCAAAGTTCAGACCGATAAAGAAGGACGCGATAAAAATGGAAGCAGTGCGATTCCAAAAACCCTCAATGAGATTGAACCGCTCTAAAGTCTTACTTTAAAGTGGTTTAAAACTTCGCGTTAAAGTCATTTTACCTTCCGTAGAACGGTATCCTGGCCTTGGTTGCGTTTTGTTTGATCTGATCATAAGCGCCGGCACGAAAAGTATCGGCGCAGACTAGACACGCTTTCCAGTTCTTTTTGAGATAGTGATAAGCGAGTTTAGTACAGGAAGTGGTTTTTCCAGACCCTTGAAGACCGACAAACATGATAACATTGGGTCTGCCTTTGACCGGAAGGTACGGCTTAACTCCAGGATCGATGAGCTACATTTAAAAACATCAGGTGTCGACTAAACTTCCAGGGAAATAGAGCATGACGGCTGATCAGAGGAAGAACCAACCTTGACGAGTTCCTTGAAAACGGCGCTCTGTATCATGCGCCTTTTGTTAAGGCCTCCTGCCATATCGTCAAAGTCGATAACCATGCGCACATTTTCGCGAAGTTTTTTCACCAAGCGTATGTTGACATCAGCTTCAAGCAATGCGGCACATATTTCTTTCAGCATAGAGTTCAGTACCTGTTATAGGAAAGAAGGGTGGAAATGGTTGCGGATGGCAAAGAATGAGCATAGTCATATCAATATCGAGACAAATTAACGAGACAATTCGTTCGTTCAGTTTATTTCTCGATGACGCTCGAGTGCTCGACGATACCACGATCGTTGTGACAACGCGTGTTTATACGAGGATATAATAATAATAATACAAATTTGAGTCCATCTGTTTACAGAGAAATAGATTTCATACCTCCTCGTTGATGACAGTTGCATTGCTTAACGACCGCAGAGCGGACGTTATCTTACGTCCCAAATCGGCCAAAACCATATTGACAAAATTCGTCCAAGATTATCAGGTAGGATACGCTTCCCTTTTATGTTTTCACCCTCCTTGCTTGGATCGCGAGATCCCCAAAAGATTTCTGGATTATGTTTTCGGGCAATCGTCTCATCCCCACTCGGCCAACGCGACACACGAGCAGGACTGACGACAGCGACGCCACTTCCGGTGCGGTTCAAGTTTCTCTTTGAAACCAGAATTTTCGATTACCGCGTCTTTTTGGACGCAAATCATTCGGCTTTTATGTTAATTTGTTTAATAACCGAAAAAGCGGCACTTTTACAGCGAAGAATGTTTGTAGGTAAAATTATAATATAAAGCGATTATAATAGCAGTAGTATTAATGTGAACGCGCAGAGATTATCTTTTCGTATGATATTTATTAGTTTTTTCATTTTCGGTTTTTCGTATTGTATGCTTACCGAGGTGGAGCCACTTATCCTAGAACCAGAGTTTTGTAAGACGTAACAGGTTTGCGCCTTCACTAGTGGCTTTTCTCTAAGCCCGAAAGTAAAGCAAGCTATTCGCACTATCGCTTAAAATGAATCCGACCTTCAGTCGGTTATTTACCATGTATTCCCACTCTTATCACATATAATCTTTCTTCACAATTTATTAAGACACAGTGTATTAATTGTACTTTTTTATTCGTCGAATCATTAAAATGTATAACTTTGAATCAGCCTCGTACATAATTATCATTAGACCCTCATATATCACGTGTATATACTGTGTTGTACATCTGAAAACGAAATATAGTCATGACCGTTCCAAACTTCCGAATATGTCAGTGAATCAAAATTTTAGACTGAAAAAGTGGTGAGGCTAAATGAAAACATTCGACATCGATTCTGCTAAACGTAGCGAACATAAGCATTTCTTACGTTTATCATTACGGTACGAGAATGTAAAAAGAAAACTTAATTTTCGCATATCTATTTTGTCTTGACGAACGATTTTCTCTTTCGAATGTAGACATCGTAGAAAGGTGTGTTAAAATGAACACAGTGAAACGATTATCGAAACAGTCATTGCTGGAAAGTTCCATCGTAACTAAATAAATCTCATTTAAAAAAATACAATATTTCGTACACACATAAACTTCAGGACTAGTCGTTTCACAACTGCAACAATTTTTTGCCCTTAGCAGTAATCACATTCCGGAACAACCATCGATCGTAAAAGGCGGTACGATACGAGAAAATCTATTTACTGCTAAATACATCGCATCATCCAGGATTGTCTGTACCAACGTTTTACTTCTCCCACGCCGTTTCCGTAATTCTTTTCTTACTAAACCAAACCATTATTTTGTCGGGAAAGTGGTTACTCGAGAGGGAACTTCAATATCGTGTAGTTACAATTGTAGTAAAAAATGCCAACTGACTTCCGGATTTCCTCCGGAAGTGCCGGGATTCCGTTGCTCTTTACATTAAAAATAAAAGTTGTTCAGGACCGGAAACGGCGAGTTTATACTTATTCTATCTATATTCACGTAAAAAAATTTATATTTATCATTGGTCGGTAAAAGACACTTGCACGATGAACTTATAATTTGACACAATTATCTTCGATCGGTAAAATCGATCTAAAGAAGCCTCGTATAGAATAGATTTATCACTTCATCATTATCATCGATCGGTAAAAGCCACGTGTAGAATTATTCGATCGTTTGACCATTATCAATTAGCACTGATCGGTAAATTACTCTTGGAGGAATTTCGTATCGATCGAGTCGATAAATTAAATATGCTCCAATCCGCCAGCAAAATTCCGCTGATGATCGTCAGCGTTGCCCGTTATTATACAAAAGTAGGCTGTCCGTAAGTTGGATTCGTCTGTAGTTTATGCAACGACATTGAATTCCGTGATAATTCGAAACAGGAGGCTCTGTTTTCGGAGGCGTTCTGGGTCGCGTTTTGGGTCGTTCGAGGGTAATCGAAGGCGGAATATTCGTTGTCGATGTACGAGGATGGGGAGGAACGAGGGCTGGATCTGTCCGAGTATCCGGAGTCCAAAACGGTTGTTTCGTTGAGGCGCCAAGTTCCGTTGACGGTAGCCTTTTTCGTTCTGTAAACAGTGGCCCAGGTATTGGTGGACGAATGCGGCATTGAAAAGAATTTAACTCGATCGTTGGCTTGATCAATAGGGCTGATGCAGGGAGAGGCGCTTTCGGACGAAGTTTTCGACACGATGCTCAAGAGGGAGCTAGTTCTGGGTAAGTTCCATTCCGATCTTTTGTTCCAGTACATCCAATCGTCGTCTTCCTCGACTTCCGATCCGAAGCGACAATTTTTATCGTTTTCCTGACGATCGTTGTTGTTGATGATAGTACCACGGTCGTTTTGTTTGCTATTCGTGTCCCAGTGGTAGGGATGGTCGTTATATCTGATGGAGGGCGAGGCGAGATCGGTATCGCTTCCGCTGTTGCTGCTGCTGTCGGTGGCTTTGTAAGAAATTGATGTCGAGATCGCTACCGATTTTACTTCGTCTCCACTTCCGGTCTCGCTGGCAACGAAAACGTCGTCCTCCGAATCATCGCTTCTGCGTTCCTCTCGATCATTGTAATCACTACCGCGATCATTGCGATCATCATCACGAACATTGTTATCGCGACTGCCATTACGAATTCGCTGAACTTCACACGTGCCCTGTTCGTCTTCAATCCTGGGTACCGGAAGTACCCCGTTTTCGAGCGCCGTCACGAGTTTCTTTACGAAATTCTTCGACGTTGGAGAAACGTACGTTGGTCGTGACGAAACCTTGCATCTCTCGTTAAGTTCCTTGATTATTTCACTGACGAGACTCTTGCCCGGACGTTGATTCGTCGTGACGATTTTCTCGAGTTCCGGCGACTTCTTCGGCGACTTAGACGAATTCAAGGGCGTCGACGTCGATGATTGGAGCACCGGCGGGGTACAGCTTTTCTCGGGAATCGACGGAAGAACGCTCTTCGGCCGGAAACCGGAAGTTGCTCGTGGATACTTAGTCCTAACGGGAATGCATTGACAAGAGTCGCACTGTTGCACGATTGGACCGCTGACTGGGATCACTGGCTGTTTTTTAGCTTCCTGACCAGAAATCTTCGGATCTTTCGGTGAGGTATTTATTCTTGGTTGATCAGAGATCGTCTTCGAAGGTCCTTTGTGATCTTCAACAGCTCTGAGAGCAATTGCTACTGGATTTCCATGTTTTTCAGCCGAATCCACATCGCTCTTCATCGACGTAAGCGATTTCATCTTCGAACTGGCAACCGGAAGTACTACCGGAGGTACTCTCAATGACGATACAAACTTCGTGTCACACGAGCTCGCGAGTTTCGCGCCACGATCTTTACTCGCGTTTCCGGTATCCATTTCGTCAGGGTTTTTCCCAAGAATCAGTGAATCTCCAGACACGGAGTCCAAAGAGTCCTTCGTCATGTCCGGAAGTGAATCATCAGTTTCGTCCAAGTCCGTAACCTGGAGACACTTCGACTCTTGCTGCGGGAACACGATGTTGATGTTCTGAATCTTCCGAGAAGGCGAAACTCGCGGAAACGTTCGACTGGCGCTCGAAATACGCGATGACGAGGGTATCGTCTCCATTTTGGGAATTTTTGGCGGAGCTTCTTTCGAAGGTGACGACGATAGTGAATTCTTCGTCGACGACGATCGGTTGACCTTAAACGTCGCGAAACGCTGGTTACAGTGGGACACTTCGATGTCCGTTTCCAGAACCCCGTCACGGCACACTGCAAAAAACGTCGGTTGTCTCATTGGTTGTTCATTGACGATTGCTCTTTTGACTCTCTGTTCAAAAATTATTTTCTTACCGGTCGATATATTTGGATGGACTGTGGTGGTTGTCTTTGTCGTTTTAGTCGCTGGAACATTCTTCCAAGATGATGGCCTTCGATCTATCGGGACATCGCTCGAAAGTATCTTCGGAGGATGCGAACTGTTGTTCAGGTACCAATCCGGTATCGACAACTTTTGGATTGAGCGCAGCACTCTCAACTCACTCTCGGACATTTGACGCTCCTGGAATTTTCGTATCTTTAGAATATTGGACAATACTGATCTTGGAACAACGGTGAGTGGATAAAAGGCACTGATGTTGATGTTACATTTTTGAGTTGTGACGAAAAATTGATAATAGTGAAAGTTCAAGGATCGTTATGAATCGTTATGATCGAATATGGCATGATGAACAAAAATTTCGGATGAAAAAAAAGTCCACGCGGCAAAGCTTGTTTCATGAATGGAAAGTTTCGTTGATGGAAACTCAGAAAAAAAAAAATACGTGACCCTTGTTCCCCTTGGTACTTGATCTTCGGATACGGTATTTTTTCAACGTTGAGAAATTCGTCAATTGCAAATGTTATTCTATAGAAAAATAAGAATAATATTTCCCCTGTTGAGAAAATATCGAACGATAAAATCAACGTTTTCATTAAAATTCCTTCGCTCCGGATGTAATATCTTTTGGTACATTTATTTCGGTACAATTAAACATCAAAAAATATTTGTATTCTTATTTTTTTTATGTCAATATTTTTTTGCATTTAATTACTTACATTAAAAAATTCATGTAAGCAAAAGCTTACATTAATTTTTTTAATAGAAAATCAACATATTTTCATACCTTTTTCGGGGTGAGAAATAAAGGTTCGATAAATTGATGATTTTTTAAGTACTGTACATTACTTGTTCGCATAGTTTTTTAAAAAATATTTCTTTTCGGAGAAAGCCACGTCGAAATATTCAAAAACCCGAAATGGAGGATTAGGCGACTCTTCCGTTCAATATTTTTACCATACCATAGTTATGAACTCTTTATACGATTAGCAATTATTCAATGTATTGCACATTAATTCTGTTCTGATAGATTCTAAAAAATGTAGCATGAATATTCATTTCTCGAAGCATTTACATTCACAACAGGAATAGGAACGGTGCCTTGGTAATTTCCCGTTGCGAATCCACAATTTAATCGAATTAGTTTGGTACATCGAAATAACATTCGAGCGAAATTACTGAATTCCGAAAATCCTCGAACCCACTCGATCTGTCAATTTTGGGTTTTCCCCTGGCTTCTAGTATCAAAAATATCTATCAATTATAATTTTTCTTATAATTCTACAATTTTTATTATAAGAAAAACAAAATCCACGTATCAGCAGTTTTTGCACTAGGAGCAAACATGAAAACAATATTTATCGATTTGAGAGTGAAAAGACTCGAGATCACAAACGAAACGAATTGAGCTTCGGCGAGTTCAAATACTTGGATAAAAATGAAAAATTGAAATAAAAACTTACAATATTATCAAAAGTGGGTAAGTGTAACATATTCTTTCTGATCCACATAGTCGGTACAGCCATTTTTTCCTTCGCTCGTTATTTACGTTATCACACTTTCACAAAATTTCTACACTTTTTCCGCTACGAAACCTAAACTTTCCTCACAGTCCGGATTTCCAACTTGTTCAGAGTTTCGTATTGAACTGAAAAACCGAATTTTCTCGAAGTACCCATCAAAAGTACAAATTGGCAATTTCGATAGTTTGATGGGAGTTTTTCAACCAATCACTGAAGGGAACCCCCAATCCAGAATTTTCGTAGCGAGGGGAACCACTCGACCAATCATAGGCTCGGATTCCCCTCCCTCAATACAATAAAATCATTATTTGGAAACGGACATACCTGAATTCTCGTTGATATCCCTACCTGCGAAAATTTATTTGTCCTTCTTCGAATCCTTCGACTTACGATCCCAGGTATACGCTCTTCTTTTATCCGGTCATTGTTACCGCGAAGAATAATACGCGATTCCTGGGACAACCCTAACCTCTCTAAGTCCTCTGGATACCTCGATGTCATAAAATGGCTTAATTTTGTTCGTTTATACATTTCTCGTTATTAGACGTTCCAAGACTTTTCATCCGGTACTTGAAGAGGCTTTCAGCCCAATTTTCCATCGAGACGAATGGCTTACTATATTGTATTTTATTTTTATGAACTTTTATGGATACGTGCAAATATGCATATAAATTGGAATTCTTAGTTCCCTTGAAATTCATTATTCATAAAAAATATTATCGATGTTTGCATTGAGAAATATTCAAAAATTGCTAAAATTCTTCAAAGTTTAAGGTATGATAGTTTATGATGCAACAATATGGTAAAAATTATTTTCAAATTCTTCAATAAATGATTTAGCCATTTTAAACGTATGAACTCAATAGGATTGCTTATCGAAAAACAAAGGCTACTGATATCAATTTATAAAGTAGTGAAATATGTATTTTAACAATCAAGTAATCAGCAGTCGTTGAGAAAATTCAATGTATCTTCAGTTTTTGGGTAATTATTGATAATGATAACAATGCTTTAGGATCTTAATTCAATTTAAGATAATTTCGAACGTTCGAACGTTACAAGAAATTTATTTCACTTTTTCTCATTTAAATAATTCGAATACACATTCATTGATAATGAAAACACATAATCACGTCTCAATAACAAGCTACCGAGAGCGATAGAGTCGTTAAAGTAATTCATTCATAGGGAAATTGTAAGATCTCTCACGCGTGAAAATGTGAATCGTACATTTGGTCATGCATGCATAAATATTATTTGCGGTGTATTCGAGCCTATCTTAATATCCGTCGTGAAGGTATGCGGCAGTTTGCGATAGGCGTAAATACCACGCATTTGCACACGTATTATTTGTTTGTAAAAAAAAAACTCAGATTTGTTTCCCTTCCGTTCGAAAAAAATTCTGTTTTATTTTTCTAAATACGGATAATATAATTTTTAATAATTCTCAGTGAAGAAATAAGGAGTTATGTGGATAAATCTTTCTTAGAAATATTAACATTAAGGGAGGAAAAATATCGTCTTGCTCATTGCTCGTTATTTAAAGGAATTTTAGATTACGTATTTTACTAAAAAAAATAACGTTTGCACGCCAACTATAATTTTTCGAATTTTCATCGCAACAACAACTCATGAAAAGTCACGTGCTTTAAAGAGACTATCATGGCATATAAAAAAACAATAAAAAATCATTATCAAGCCTTTAATTTACATATCAACTAGCCAATGTTTGATCGAGCAATTATTTAAAAAATTAATCGATTCTCAATGATTTGTAAACCAAAAGAAAAATTATCAGGGTAAAGTCGAACGATATGGAATTGAAACATTCAATTCTTCCATTGCTGAAATCTTATCCTGCCTTTTCCATCAATGCAACAAAATTTATTTATTTCACCACGACTTTATCCCTCATTTTAATTTCACGACATTTTTATTTCAAAGAAAAATTCTAAATTTCAAAATAAGCCACTGAAGAACTACCTCCGATTTTTTATGAGTAGAAAGTAATTCGAGAAAAAAAAATACTGCATTCCGAAAATCCTCGAACCTGCTCGATCTGTAAGTTTTGGGTTTTCCCTGGCTTCTAGTATCAAAAATCTATTAATTATAATTTTTCTTATAATTCTACAATTTTTATTATAAGAAACAAAATCCAATAGCTCTACAAGTTGAAAAATCTTTAATGTCCTCGTTTATTTTTCTCTCGTGGGATCGAGATCTACGAGAGATTTCTGTGTTGGTTGGAGGTGGACGGGAATGCGAGAGGTGGGGATTATAGAAACGTCTTCGGCCTTCTTTCTCTCTCGACTTAATACTTATGTCAGTCCTCCTCGAGTGTAGTGAGAGTATCGTCCAAGTTGTATCACAACAAGTGTGTGATCAAACTTTTTTTTTATTCGTATCGTCGACTCGTGCTAATAAATAGGCAAGTATCGTCCACTCAAAAATAATGGATCATTTTTTTTTTTTTTCAAAAAAAGTATTTTTTTTTCATACATATACATTTTTACGGATTTACATTTCGAATGGTCTTGAATTTGGGGACTGCCTGTGCGTAGAATCGATACATGCGTACCACAAAGTGAATCGGTCGTCACCATACTTTACGGTTTTAAGTGGATGGAAACAATTGTTCCCAGGCTTTAATCCGGCGTTTCTTATAACGGGACAATCCTCGCAAAGGCTCTCAAACGTGGCCACGAAGTCTAGCGATTTCACAAAAACCCGCCGCTTTTTGCTTATTTGGACAATGTTCTACATATTATTGCGGGCCTTAAAATTCTGATATATATATATATACTTACTACATATATATAGCAACCATTGAAGAGCCCAACTTACAATCGCTTAGTAAATTGCTATCGAATTCCTGCACATAGCTATCACCCATACAAATAATATTTATTGAGGTATATATAAAATATATACCCCCGTTATAAAATCTTATAAAATCATTTACAAAATATTTTGTAAATAGTTTTATAAGAGTTCGAAATTAAAATATGCATCGTTATGCTCGTTAACATTTTTTTAAAACATTCTTATTATTATTATTATTATTATTATTTTTACGTTTTTCTTATTACTGATAGGATTTATTGATACTTTTTGATAAGTCCTTTTTTTTCAAAGTTCTCTATTTATCTGTATTTTTTTTAATGTCAGTTTAGTATATTTCGCGCAATTTTCTGATCTACTTTTGCAAGTATCTTTTTTTGTGTTGTTTACGTTAATTCTTTTTTCTCAACAATAGAATTCTTGCACCAGATTACAATTTTTTCTTTTCTCTTTCCAAATTGAACGTTTTTTTAAATAAGGTTGCATACTGAACATTTTTGTAATTGAATTGAAAAACTACTCGAATTAAAAAAAAAACATTATGAAACAGAGAAAAAAAAACCTGTACAATGAAAAAAAGAATTGTATAAAATATTATAAAAAAAAAGATTTGTAAGGTGGAGCACTACTGAGTTTCTATTCGATACAATTCACCTCGAGAATGCCAATTAGCGAGGCGTGATGGGTCTGCGTTCATGAAAGGTGAAAGCCTCACAGGCTTCGATTTTACTCGGCTCGCTTTCTTTGTGCTCGCGCTGTATAAATATATTCAATTGTAATTCCGTAACGATAAACCGATATTTCGCAGAGAGAAGAATGAAAATATCGGCAAGTTCGAGATTTCGACCTTTGGAGATGCTAGTGAGAGGTATTGCGAGCAATCAACAAGCTGTGAACTCTATCAAGGATTGTCCGAAGAGTTATCCGGAAGTGGTGGCGAGCGGGGTTAAATGTTACGAGGAAGTGCCCGGACCAAAACCATTGCCGATAGTCGGCAATACTTGGAGACTGTTTCCCATAATCGGCCAGTATCAGATATCGGATGTTGCAAAAATATCGCAAATTTTTTATGAGGAGTACGGCGAGATAACACGACTCTCGGGCCTCATCGGTAGACCTGATTTATTGTTCGTTTACAATGCCGACGAGATCGAAAAAATTTATAGAAACGAAGGCCCTACGCCCTTCAGGCCTTCCATGCCTTGCCTCGTGCATTACAAGAGTGTTGCGAGAAGACAATTCTTCGGTGATCTCCCAGGCGTCGTTGGAGTGTACGGTTCCTTTTTTTTTTAACGAATTTGGGTTGGCTTTAGAAATCCGTGGCATAAATTCATGATTTTTGGAAGTGTAAAGGGCTTAAGGGACTTCGCCCCTAAACGTCCATTGTAAATTTGTCTGCCGGAATTGCGTTTAAATATTTTTAAGAAATTTTTTAAAATTCGTAAAAAGTTTGGGTTTGTTTGGGTTTTGTTTTGTTTGTTGTTTGGGTTTTGTTTGTTGTTTGTTTGTTTGGGTGTGTTTTGTTTGTTGTTTGGGTTTTGTTTTTGTTTGTTGTTTATTCCCCCTCCCCCTTCATACTCGCAAGTCGTAAAATAGCGACGTATTTCCAAAGTTTTACCGCGAATTTTGTTATTCGATTCTGGTTGAACGTTTTTTTTTTTTTTTATGTCGAAGCATCCAAGTGTTTGGTCTAATTTAAAAAATGTCACGTAGGCACGGTAATGCCTGGAAAGAGTTTCGTACCCGGGTCCAAAAACCGGTTCTGCAGCCAAATACGGTGAGGAAATACGTAACGCCGATCGAAGTAGTGACGAACGATTTTATCAAGAGGTATGGCATATTTACGGAGATTTTTTTTACTATTATCCGTATGGAAGTAATAATCACCTTGGCTATTTTAAAATGATAACGGAAATGGAACATTTGTGTGTCGCAAAGAAATCACGTACATTGTTCAATATTTTTTTAATGTTTTAAATATTGTCCATTTTATGCAATTTTTATTACTTAATTTATGGTTGGAAAGAGTAATAACTCTGAGCACAATTCATAATTTCACAAACTACATGACTGCTCACAAGCGATTGAGGTGTTTCAAACTTTCAACGTTGTAGGTTTTTTTTAATTTACTCGAGTTTAAATCTATTTTTTTTAAATGTTTGAATGATGAAAATTGTTTCAAAATCTACTATTGTAATCCCACAAAGTACTCGAAGAGTTTCTGTTAGTGAAAAGTATTGGTCACGTTGTTCTTAAGGGCATGACAAGCATCGACATAACCTCACAAATTTTCAAAATCCTCTTTCTCGGCATCGATTAAGTTTACGGCGAAAAATCGAGCATCAGTCCTCGTAGAATTCATAGAGACAGAAATAGATGTTTAAATTTTACGATAAAAATGTTTCGTCCTTGAGAAATTTCGATTTTTTAATTTCGACGATCTTTCTCGGACTCGTGTGTCACGTGGTACGTCTTCGACATGTTCTTAAATGTATTCGAGTTTAATTCGATCTATTTGAGTTTATGATTGATTAACATTGATAATTAATTCATTAATGATAATATTGTCAAAATATTATATGAATAGGATTAATTAATGATAATTGTGTCCAAATATTGTAAACGATACAATACTACGCGCATTAAAACTTTTTTCATGAGGAAGTCATTAAATTGAATTCCGTTTGACTTTGAACAGAATTGAAGAAATTAAAGACGAGAATGACGAGGTTCCGGCGGACTTTGACAATGAAATTCACAAATGGGCTCTTGAGTGTAAGTCCTCAAAAGTTTTTACCATTCAATTACCTTAAATAATATGAATATGATAATGGTGATTTCGTCGGTTGAAAATAATTGAACGACAGGTGTAGGATGCGTCGCGTTGGATGTCAGGTTAGGATGCCTCGACGGAAATCTGACGCCGGAATCCGAGCCCCAAAAAATCATCGACGCTGCCAAATTTGCGCTAAGGAACATAGCCGAGCTGGAATTGAAGGCGCCTTACTGGCGATACATTCCGACGCCTCTCTGGACACGGTACATCCGAAATATGGACTATTTTGTTGAGTGAGTGCAACTACCAATTTTTTAGTATACTACTATATACTATAATAATATAAACTGTTAAGTATATAAAAATATGTACTATTTTATAGTATATTTTTTTGGTACAGAAAGAAGAACAGATAAAATTTGCGAAATTTTTCTTTCACTGTATTCTTCAGGATTGAGCAAAACGCGTGGCTCTGGACATTTTTTTATCATGAAATCTCAAAACTAGAGACTTCGACCATCAAATTGCTTTTTTTGTTCAGTCCGATACGAAGATTTTTGACGAAGATACAGATCATTTGAAAAACCGCTAAAATTTGGCTTTTTTTTTAAATCCTTCAATTATTTCCGTTAGTGTATTCGAAGTGATAAAACGTTCAAAAAGATCTGTCTACTGGTATAATAACGCTGCAATTGATGGGATATGCATGATTTTTCAGGATATGCATGAAGCACATCGACGCCGCGATAGTGAGATTGAGCAATAAAAGACAGGTCGAAGAGAAAGATTTATCGTTGATGGAGCGAATTTTAGCCAAGGAATCTGAACCAAAGATAGCTTACATACTCGCCCTCGATCTCATTTTGGTCGGCATCGACACTGTGCGTACTTCGAAAAATTCGATTTATCAATTGTTTTTTTTTTTTAACGAAGCTCAAAAGTTGAAACAAGTGTTCACGAATTATTCCAGATCTCAATGGCAATGTGTTCAATCCTGTACCAATTGGCGACTCGTCCCGAAGAACAGGAGAAAATTTATCGAGAGCTGGCAAAGATTTTTCCAGATCGAACATCAGCATTGACAGCCAACAAACTCGACCAAGCGGTTTATATGAAGGCATTTGTTCGAGAAGTGTTCAGGTGGGTTTGCATCGATCAAAAATATTCCATTTACTGCGATAAACGAAGGTCCATGGTAAGCTTGATGTTTCTGATCGCAGAGTGTACTCAACGGTGATCGGTAACGGAAGAACGTTGCAGAACGACACGGTGATCTGCGGTTACGTTATACCTAAAGGGGTAACATCCAAATAATGAAAGGGGTTGGCTTTAGAAATGCGTCGCATGAATTCGTGATTTCTGGAAGTGTAAAGGGCTTAAGAGACTTCGCAGCTAAACGTCCATTGTAAATTTGTCTTCCGGAGTTGCGTTTCAATATTTTTAAGAAATTTTTTTAAATTCGTAAAAAGTTTGGGTTTGTTTTGTTTGCTGTTTTGTTCTTGTTTGTTTGGGTTTGTTTTCTGCAGGAGAAATTAGTAGGGGGTTATTCCCCCTCCCCCTCCATACTCGCCACTCTTCGTCGCAAATCCGTAAAATAGCGACGTATTTCTAAAGTTTTACCAATAAAAGAAACACCGATTAGCGGTGTTGATATGAGAATTTGACCGAGCTAAAAATTCTTCGTTGTTTATTATTCTCGTACTCGTTGATCAGGTCCAAGTCGTTTTTCCAACCCTCGTGACTGGTAACATGGAAAGATGGGTGAAGGACGCGGCGAGTTTTAAGCCCTCGAGATGGCTGAAAGATTCAACGAACGAAAAACTACATCCTTTCGCTTCGCTTCCTTACGGATATGGCGCTCGAATGTGCCTGGGACGAAGATTCGCGGATCTGGAGATTCAAGTCTTCCTTACAAAGGTGCATCAAGGTTTCAACGAAGGAAAAAAAACGAGAAAAAAACGGCAAAAAAAAATCGAACAAATGGGCGGAGAAGTAACGAAACGTATTTTCTTTCAGCTTTTGCTCACGTACAAAGTGGAATACACGTACGAGCCATTGGGCTACAAAGTTACGTTCATGTACGCGCCGGATGGTGACCTCAAAGTTAAGCTGACCAAAAGATGAGTCACGCGCTCGGCCGATATTTCATAAATTATTTCTCTTATTTTAATAAATCGAAGAAAAAAGCCCGTAAAACGCGATGAATCGCGAAACGATTGTATCGTAAATAATTAATAGTTTTTAAACAATTAAAAAACCCACGTTTTTAAATGTCCTAAAAATAGGAAAATGACCCTACGGGGCTAAGAGAGGGGCCACTCAAAACGTGGGGGCGTATATTATTTTAGGGATTATTTATAGGATATATTTACATGACGTGTATAGATCGTGGGTGTAACTTGCAAAGATACGTTTTGAGCGGCCCCTCTCTCAGCCCAGTAGGGTTATTTTCTTATTTTTAGGACATTTGAAAACGTGGGTTTTTAGATTTTTAAAATCTAGTAATTATTTTATTATTTTTATCTTAGTTGTTTGTCTGTTTGGGTTGGTTTGGGTAATGTCATCGGGTTTGAAGCTACCCTGAAAATTCCAGCCTGATAGCTTATCGGGAAGTGTTTCAAAATTGATGTTGCAAAAATCCAACCAGAACGACAAACAAAGAAACAAGAAAAGTGAGTGTATAAAAACGTGGGAAAAATACAAAAGAAATATGGAGAAACGACGAATTATTTCTTGATTACTTTGAGCTTGAGCGGTCCGTTTGGCGTGTAGACAGGATTTATGTGATAATCCAACTTCTCGTAGTGGTACTCCAGCTTGAACGCCTGGACGATCTGAAAAAGACCAATTACCGCGTTAATAGCCTTAATGAACAATTTACTAGACCGAGGCCCGCGAAGAGCTCTGCTATTATTGTTCGTGCTCTCTGATTTTACGATAATAAACATCGTGCCGGATGTTCACTGCGATAATTATAATCTGAGAGGCAAACTCTTCGAATTTAGGTCTTGTTTATTAGTCGCGCAGTCATCGCGTGCACTGTCCCGTAGCCGCCTATGTTTGAGTCGTCTAGTACATCAATACCTGTCTCTTTCTATCAATCATGCGGTGAACTAGAGTAGGTATTCTTTATGCCCGTCTTCTCCTTCTTGCCCGTCCGTCCCCTAGGGTTTTTTTTTCCAATTTTAATTGTAGGGTGGCTTTTCAATGTATCACGAAAAGTGACAACCGTAAGAAAAAGCCATCAGCCCAAATTTCCTCATATTCCTTACTTTGCTGATGAGGATGATCATTTCTAGATCAGCGAATCGTCGACCGAGGCACATACGTCTACCGTAGCCGAAAGGTAGAGAAACGAATGGGTGTGCTGCTTGGCCACTCTTCAACCATCGTTCCGGCAGGAACTCATCGCAGGAAGGGAAATATCTCTCCTGATTGCTGATCACGTAGTGTTGGAAGATCACCTGTATCTGTGGTGGAATCAAAGTCATTCTCATTCATTATTTATTCTCGTCGCCACAATGATATTCAAAAAATATTCAAAAAATATTCGAAAAATATATATAGATAGCCCTCCCCCCCCCCCTACCGAAAAACCTGCAGACTACGTAATTAGAAATGAAATGTAATTCGTACTCCTTTGGGTACTAAGAATCCGCCAATGACAGTGTCCTTTGTCGTGCATCGTCCATTACCGATAACTACAGGCCTCATTCTGCAAAAACGACACAGAGTTCCACCAGCTGTCAAATACAGGATTACCAATAATTCGACGTATTTCTTGAAGGAAGATATTCCAGAGACAGCTTGGAACAAATTACAAAAAAGCCCATCTAGTTAACGAATTAGTTATATGAGTTACCAAATTAAAGAGTCGGTAGCAATAAGTTATTTAGTTATTGAATTAATAGCTATGAGTTACTGAATTATTGAGTTAGTAGCTATGCGTTAGAGAGTTATTGAGTTATTAAATTGGTAATTATGATGTATCGAGTTCCTGAGCGAATGTAAACCATTTAAGCCAGCAACGTGAATTTGAGCCATTTAACATCTTTTATTTCTGAGATTGTGCGAATTTCAGTCATTCAGTTGTTTTTTATTTCCACATTCATTTGTCAACTTTCAGAGCAATATTAATTGAACATTCTGAGTGGAGTAGTTTTCTTTGAATTAGGTACTTGTTTTCTGATGACAATTCTGAGAATATGTAAAACATTGTAAAACCATAATGGTAAAACTTTAGAAATACTTCGCTATTTTACGGACTTGCGACGAAGAGTGGCGAGTATGGAGGGGGAGAGGGAATAACCCCCTACTAATTTCGCCTACCGGAAACAAACCCAAACAAACAAACAAAAAAAACCCAAACAATAAACAAAACAAACCCAAACAAACAAACGAAAACAAAACCCAAGCAACAAACGAAAACAAAACCCAAGCAACAAACAAAACAAACCCAAACAAACATACAAAAACAAGACCCAAACAACAAACAAAACAAACCCAAACAAACAGACAAAAACAAAACCCAAGCAACAAGCAAAACAAACCGAAACAAACAAACAAAAACAAAACCCAAACAAACAAACAGAAACAAAACCCAAACAAACTAACAAAAACAAAACCCAAACAACAAACAAAACAAACCCAAACTTTTTACGAATTTTAAAAAATTTCTTAAAAATACTTAAACGCAACTCCGGCAGACAAATTTACAATCGACGTTTAGGGGCGATGTCCCTTAAGCCCTTTACACTTCCAGAAACCACGAATTCATGCGACGCATTTCTAAAGCCAACCCATCATAATATCTGACTAACTACTCAATATTGGCGTCTAGTTGATGAGGCTCAATCAGCTTCAAACAAGCTCTAGAATGGAATGCCTCGAATTGCTGGCCGCACTGTATAAATTTTGACAGCATGGAAAAAAATCGAACCTGAGAGTTTCCTTGATGCAGGCTTTTAAATATCGCAATTTCTCCAAGTGGCCACGGTTGATCCGCATATCCTCGACAGGCAATTCACGCTCTATCTCCTCGTGAAGAATCGCCTGTTTCGATGGATTGCAAGCGAGATGATAAAGCACCGACGCCACTGCATTCGCGGTCTACGAAACAAGTCGGCAACGTTGCAGAACAAATTACAGTTGGACCAGCCATCCGGATATTTCCGCGTCCACCCGCAACGAAATAAACATTTATGCAATTAATCCATCCCTCTCCATCGTCGACTTTAATTTTCTACGCTTTGTTTCGCCTACGAAAGTACCTTGAGTTTCTGCGATTTGTCCTATTCCGAGTAAAAATTCGACTGGAATTGCCTCGACAAACGCGAAACTGCTTTTTATTGAAATCAATTAATAAATTAATGAATCTTTAACAATTGACTTGTTATCGAAAATTTTAATTTATAATCTACCAAAAAACGTATAGATAACCAATTCTTATTTGGTTATAATTTATAGTTGTTATCACGATCGTGCATAAGAATTATTATTAATGTTCACAGTGTTAGTTGTTACTTTTAAAATTTGTTATAAATCATTATATAAGTTTTAAGTTTTAATTAATCTATAAGCTATAAGTTTTTAATTAAAAAATTTTTTTTTTTATTTTTTTTTATATTTTTTAAAAATATTTTTTTTTATTTTAAAAAAAATATATTTTTATTTTATTTTATTAATCTATTTGTATTAATCTTTATTAATCTATAAAGCTATAATTTTTAATTAATCATTGTTATTATATTAATGAATATAATAAGTATTATTATTATCATCATTACTCTCATTATTGATGCAATTGTTTTTGTTACTGGTATTATTATTATTATTCATAATAATAATAATAGATCGTCCGTACGTTTTTGTTAATCAATTTTATCCGCTTTTCGTGTATTGTTATTCCCAGTTTAATCTTCGAATGATTAATTATGTTCTCATGATTAATTTATTGTTTGTCACCAATAATAATAATTCATTGTTCATTATATTAATTTATAATGAACTACTGTTTAACCTATTTTGCTAAATTTAATAATGGATCAATGGTGATAATTAATAAAAATTAATCATTGCAATATTGAAGCAGATAGGAAAATAAATGAGAGCGGAAACGACACTCGCATTATCCGAATACAAAATAAAATTAACGAATTCAAAAAACAGATCGAAACGCGACAGCCTTTTTTTTCTTTTTGTGAATGTTTAAGTCGAGTTTTTTAAAATTGCTATTTTATCGAAAAATCTTTGATGTTGTCGGTAATTTACGAATGAATAAATGGACAATCAAGACCCACGGAATTTTGTGACAGCATTTCCGGTTCAGAAACTTTAGTACCATTTGCCTTTCACGGTTTCCAAAATAGGAAATTATAGGAAATAAAATCCTGTTGGTTCGTGCACGCTCACCGTATCGATACCGACAAGGAACAAATCGAGGGCGAGAATCGTCGCGGTCTTCTCATTACCATCCAATCGTAATACACGCTGAAGAAGAGAATGTTTTTTTGGTCCGATCGTCGTTTTGTCATCGTCGACCTTCTCGAGAGCGATCCTCGTATACTTCGCGGTGAAACTGGATACGAATGTGACAAACGTTATTTTCGCCAAAAAAAAATAAAAAAAAAATTTTAAAAAAATTAAAAAAAATTTTTTAAATTACAAATTTTAAAAAAACGAGATTGATCTTTGAGAGAACGAAAAAATGAAAACACGAGTACTTGAGTATCGTGTCGAGGGCAGCAACGTAGTCTCGCCACGTAGGGGTTGGAAATAATTTCCAAAATGGAATTTTCAATTCCAATATACCGACGTTCGTGAAAAACGTGTGAACGGCGTTAATTAATTCTTGGGTCTCGGTATTCGAGTTTTCGTCCATACAACCGAGTCTCTTGTCGAGTGCCACGTAAGCAATCGCTGAATCCAACAAAACACGTACATTGCAAAAATGAATAATGCTTTGCTCGCTATTGTCTCAATTCACGTAAATTTGATTCATTACAACCCAAGCAAACCCAAGCAAACCCAAACAAATCCAATGGCCCGAATAAATTTTGTAAAATAATTGATTAAAAAATTTGGGGAAAATAGTGGCCACTCGCGAGCTTTTTTACCTACATTTTTTTCTCCCTTTTCTTCACAACAGTTTTCCTTACTCCTACGCTTCAACGCTTTAACCACTCTTTTGACACTTGTCCATCAACATTTATCTACGTACTGAATCTTCCTTTTACTCGTTCAATTAGTAAAAAATAAATTAATTCTCGTGCAAAATTATTCAATATCTTCCATTTTTCATTAATTTCTTTACTTCACTGATATTTGTTGAAAAATTCGTTAATATTGCCAATTACGCAGCAATTCTTTTAGCAAATACGTTCAATTAGAACGAAGTCTAATCAATTATATATACAATTATAATTATAAATTCATTGCTGTTAATCCGTGAATTTGAATTAATCAATTCATTAAGAAATTATTAGTCGAATGACAATGAAATTTATTTTCTCGTATAATCGCCGCATATTTCAATTTTCTAATTACCCACCTCAATCACTACTTGATTTTTCTAAAGTACTTAATTGATTTCGTTTAATATTAAAAATGAATATATTAATTGGAATCAATCAATAAACTTATCTTTCTTTACTCATTTCATTCAAAGTCTTTAATTCACAATAAGATTTTTTTTAAATAATTCGTTGTATCAAACATTTTTTTAGAGAATTAATTTTTACATCCTGCGAGGACAATAAAGAAAAGACATTCCTAAT
This sequence comes from Ophioninae sp. B BG-2022a, assembly GCA_030522765.1. Taxonomy (NCBI): domain Eukaryota; kingdom Metazoa; phylum Arthropoda; class Insecta; order Hymenoptera; family Ichneumonidae; species Ophioninae sp. B BG-2022a. The sequence continues at coordinate 86,683 of JAPYZJ010000045.1, forward strand.
TTTTCGCTTTTGGAATATAAATTTTTTCACAGACTTACACTCGAGGGACCATTTGTTAATTTCATTCAAAAAATTCTCTGGCATTTCATCGTTTGTGTCCTTGATTTTGCTCATCCTGAAATTGAAAGGTTTTCAGTCCGGAGAAAAAAAAGAGGGAGATGATCGTAGCGAATTGAAAAAGTGACAATGAAACGTTTACTTTCGCTTTATCAAAGTTAATCGCTCACCTTCTGACGAAGGCCAAGCTAGCCTCTTCGATAGCACTGATGTACATGTTCGCAGTTCTTGGCTGGAGCATCACTTGCTGAACTTTGCTACGGAAATTATACCAGCTTTCACCGTGACTGTTAAAGAGAAAAAGAGAAAAAAAAAACATATTTTAACACCAAATTCCCTCTTCCTATGGTTTCAATGGAAAAAATCACAAATTCAAAAAATAATGTACGATTTTTCGAATTGAGAAATTATGAAAATAATTACGAGAACGAATCATTGCGTCTTGACACCATCTTTTATTTTTCGAAGAAAAAACTTTTCCACGCTTTCGTTTGGGTTTGTTTGGGTCATTCTAAAATTTCCTCAAAATGAATCTTGGGGCATTCAAAAAATTCAAAAAATGTACCATTTTTCACATTTTTTTTTTCTTGACAGAAAAATTCGAAAAATGTGATCAAGATGGATTCTGTTTTGTGAAAAAAATATGCTGGCTCAGGAGCAGAATTTTGAAGGTTATTTTTTGACAGCTTAACCCAAACGGACCCAAACAAAATTGACTAATCGATCGAGACTTCAAAATGCAAACAAAGATCGGGAGGATTTTTTTTCAGATTGTTACTAATACCCTCAATTTTGATCGAGGTACTGAAAAATGGTGCGTCCATATAAGAGACACGATAAAAATCTACCCACACGGCAATGACTCCCGCATTATTATCGTGTCCGAAGAAATCTTTTCTCAAAACGTGCTTGTAGTACTCGAGGGATGGCATTGACGGACGAAGCGGCATTTTCTCTTCTTGGCGAAAGATTTTCTCGATCTCAATGGCGTCATACACGAAGACCATATCCGGTCGACCCAGCAGTCCTTCAACCTTGACGACATCACCGTACTCTTTGTGCAGTCGTTTAGAAATTTTGTCGACCTCTTTGATGTTGAAATCACCTGTGGCAAGATTTTTTCTCCTTTACGATCGATTCGTCAAATAACACGATGTAACTAATAATACAATTATTTGATAAAAAGAAATGTTTTTTTATTTATTTGCGATATTTATTTTTTAATATAATATATTTAAATGAAGTTTTCATCGAAAGAATTTGTTTAATTATATTTTTCTTGATTTAATTTAAATATTAAAACGTTGAATGTTAAACGAAATATTTTTATTCATTTTTCATTTCAATAATTCTTTATTAGATTATAATTCAAAAAGCATGGTTAACTGATTCGTTATTTGGAGAATATATTTAACTTTTCTTTTTATATTAAAATCATGTATTTAATCATTTCTATATTCGAATCACATTATTAATTACGTTTCGATTAAAAGAACTTGTTAATTTTTTATATTGAAAGAATCGTTGATTTGAACTCGAGAATTATATATATGTCATAATCGGAAATTTTTGGTAACATTTCCTCGCGAGTCGAAAAAATGTATTACCAACGAAAGGCAAAAACCGCCATGTATTTCCGAGAAACGGTATCGCCCTGGGTCCTGGCATTTCCGAATAGGCTTGAACTTCCGGTCGCTCTTGTATCCCGGATATCAAGGTCGAACGACTGCGTTCGAACGATCGAATTTTCTTAAATTTCTGTGATGGCCAAAAACTTTTAACATTTCTCGTAAAACTCATCACCGAATTCCTCGACATTGCTATTTAACGTGTAATCGCTCAAACCTCACGAGCGCTAAAAATATTAGTACTGAAAAAAAAACAGAAAAGTACAATCTCTAGGAGATATCCGTGTGATTAACACGCGGCGGTGGCGACTTGAAACGACTGACGGCCAACTGGACGATGCTTCCTAATATAACGGAGCCAAGACTCTGTAAACCGATGATGAAGTTGGTAATGGTTTCGCTTTTTTAAATCTCGTATCTCGGCGGCTAATCTTGAAAATTACGGTGCTCGGCCCTACCAAAGCTTTGCTCGGAGCCGAGAGTCTACGAATAGGTTAATCCGGTCTAGGAGTTCACACTTAAGATTCAAAATATTCTAAAAAAATAAATATTAAGTCTAGGAAATCAAATAAGCATTTATTACGTTTGCAATTTAAACATCTTTCATAAAGTAACATAAAAAACACACACACACAAAATTAAAAAATATCACTAAAAACAAAAATAATCAGAAATTGGAATTGCGTGCTCTTACGAGTACTATTGTAAGATAAGAATACGTGGTATGAGCGAAATTCAACGCCATCTCTTGGCACTGGCCGGAATTACGCTCGGTGCATGTGTCAGGCATCGTCTTTAGAAACTCCACAGTTTTTTTTTCATTTCTACCAAATAATTGCATTCTTGTCTCAAAAATACTTTCAAAATGGTGAAAATATTGAAGATTTTCTGCAAAAGTCTTAAAACTTACGTAATTTCTGTATTTTCTGCCGGATTTCATTCTTTTTTTCGTCCAGCATCTCTAATTGTAGGTTATGTCAAAATACGACTGAAGTTAGCCGTGCATCGTCAAAAACTTTACAGCTTTTGGTCATGCGTACACTTATCGGATACGTACTCCTAGATCAAGTTACCCTACTTTTTGAGCATCCACGAGAAAAGTAAACAAGCGTATGATGGCTTGAAATTGAAAGTCCAACTCCAAACAACCTCATTTTAAGAATCGCTGAATTTCATCTACTCAAAAATTTTGCTCAATTAGTTTGACTAGTATTATCCCAAAATCCTCTAACATTTATATTGTATACTAGCTGTGCCCTGCCACGCTTCGCTGTGGTTGCATGGGTGACCTTGGGGTCTTTATTCACATACGGTCGAACAACCAATTAAGGGATGAAGATAA
>JAPYZJ010000046.1:0-120719 GCA_030522765.1 Ophioninae sp. B BG-2022a
GAAAACTCGTAAAACTGAACTTCAAATCAAGATGGCGGCGATTGCACAGTCAGGATTGTCCCGAAAATCGAAATGTAGACTCCCAACCACCCTCTCCGACGTTTAAAAAAAAAAAATTGCGTCCAGGAATTTTGTCTATTTCAATGTCTATCTCGACTGGACTATTACCCTCGTCTTGTCATTTGAATTGTTTCAGAAACTATCATTACCTACAGTCGATAAGCGCGCTGGCTGATTTGGCTAATTCAGTTGATAGAGCATCACGTTAATAATCAATAATAATTGAATATGTGATCGCCTACCTTAGGATCCAATCTTCTCGCCAACACTTCTGGTAGATAAACAAAGCAATTTTTAATTGCGATATATTCTACTACGAAACGTTCGTCCTGCATATTTTTGCCACTTTCTTCAATTATTTGTCAACCCGAATACGTAAGAATTCGCAATACCCGGCGATCGCCGATTATACGCATATAAACGAGTAATTTTCGTTTCTGAAGACCGAGAAATTGAGCTTCGACGATAATTCTTACGAGTTGTTTACAATCATCGTAGTAATCGGTCGCGAATATGAAACCACATAACGCACTTCGTCGTTTCGTTACCACGATAGTTTTAGAGGTTAGGTACGCATAGTCGCGTCGCACCACCGAACAAAATATTGTCATCACATATATATGTTTATCGTTGTTGCACTTTTTTACCGTTACATAATCCCACAGTAGCAGTGGTGAAGCTCGAGTGAGGCAAAAAATACAGTGCATCGAGTCAACGACGGATGGGGCCACGGGCGTATTCACCATCCCTCTCATCACTCCTATCCGCCTATCAGTGATTGGCTGAGCGCTCGGCCAATGGGACTTGAGGACACAACGTAACCGTGAATATTTTGAACTCGGCGTCAACTTCAGTTGTTCCTAGGAAGGACGAGCTGGAAGTAAATGTGCGCGTAGCTTCGTGTGAGGAGGAGGAGAGAAACGGTTTTTCTTTACCTCTTAACTCGCTGTGATTTTCGTCACAAATGAGACATTTTACTTCGGGTTGGAGCACCAAAACGGCCGCATAAATACGCAGGTAAGACCGAAATATCAGAAAGAATCGAAAGTTCAAGCGTATAGGCGGAATATCGAAATTTCGTACGAGCGTTTGAGAAAAAAAAATCCGTTTATTTGGCCATCTCGAAGGTAAAGATGGAGGGCATTTTTTTCGATTACGTGTAAAATCCGTGTACGTACTTCGTGTTTCGTGCGTCGATGGGAATTGAACGAGAAAAAAAAACATCGATGATTCGTAACGCGTTCGCGTTTATTCCCGATAAATGTTTTCGATTTTGCGTTCTTCCCGTGCTTCGCGTCCGGAGCAACGCGCGGGCGCGGTGCGAGGGAAGCGACAACGGCAATGAGGGGGGGTGGAAGGGAGCTCCTTCCCGCGTTTTTTCCACACACGCCGTTGCGTGACTCCAAAAAAACTCCAATTTTTCAAGTTTTCTGACTTAAACTCACGAAAATTTCGATATTCGAACACGTCCGAAGATCTAACCTTCGCTATTGCCACGTTTTCTCGACGCTGGCTGACGTCGGAACTCCGAAAAAAAATCCAGCCGGGAACTCGCGTATCTTGGAGAATTTTTTTTCCCTTTTCTAGAAAAATGCCCATTATTGATTTCAGATGAAAAATAAGAAGAACAGATATTAGAAAATGAATTACGATCTTTTTAAAATGAGACACGAAAAGTGGAGATGTTATTTACGAAGTATAAATATTAATCCGTGAAAATCAGACAACTCTGACAAAATTATTGAAAACAGAATAATTGAAAAATTATTAAACATTTCTATTTTTATATTATTAACCATTTTTATTTTATTAACTTTTTTTATGTCGTTAACAATTAAAAAAGTATTTTCATAAAAGCTTTGAAGAATGCTAGATAAAAATAAATAAAATATAAAGTAAATAACAAAGTTGCGAATGGTCACTTTATTCAATACGGCTGAGTATATTTTTTGTTATTTCTTCAAGATACATGACTTATTCTTGATGATTATGGTGCACAGGAAGCCACGAGGAGTTGAGGCAACTTTTTATTTCTTACCTGTGGGAAGCACGAGAAAAAGAGAAAATGGCGCCCACAAAAGTGCTCGCTACACAGAACAAGCCGAATGTTCCTGTTGTGACGACACGACGAGGAATTACAACGAGAAACCAGAAGGCATTGTCGACCAACCCACTCGTGAAGCCTTCCGTTCCCATAAAGGACCCAAGGATCAAACGAAAAGCGGATGGTTCACCGCTCAAAGACAAAATGACGAAAAGGTCCGCGCTTGGGAACATCACAAATGTGAGTTCGCTTCTCCTCGGAGGAAAAGCAAAAAAAAAACCAGTGAAAAACACAATCGACTTGTTGAAAAAAAAGTTCGTTTTTTTTTTTCAGAAGTTGTGATTCTTTAAAATACTAAAACAGAATTGTTAAGGAGTTTCATAAACCTTTATATACAAAAAAATACGCGTCCCAAAACCACACTTGAAATTTGCATTGAAAGAAAATCAAATAAATGTATTCTTATCCCCAGCGATATCTGCGTACTGTTTAATTAACAATAAAAAATCAGATGAAGCTACTCTGAGTCGGTAAGAGAACGAAAAAAAAATTGCAGGCTATCGGTAAAACGCTGGGAGTGCAGCAGCAACAGGAGCCGAAGAAGTTGACGAAAAAAGTGTCGATCACACAATTAAAACCGCTGGGTCAGAACCCACAACTGCGCGTTTTGGAGAAATTGAGCGTGCGTACAGACGGCAATGTCGTTCCGACAGCGAAAACGAAAATCATCACACGAGCCAAGGGCAATCTGAAGGACGATGAGAGGGTTGACGGGCCGTTGATAAACGCGAATCTCAATGTTCGTCGCAGTTTGGATCTCGAAAAGTCCGAGGATGGATCTCTTTACGTGAGCGCTTTGGAAGATGTCTCGGACGACAGTGCCAAGAAATCAGCCAAGGCAACTATCACCAATGTAAGCAAATCGCTTCCCATCCGGGCAAAAAAAAACTTCCCTCTTTTAACTTTAGATGTTCATCCTACCGTTTGTCACAGGTGGAGAGCAAGGTCGATACGGAAAAGGTGGAGACCTCGGAGAACAAGGAACGACTGAGGCCTGCGTGCCTGAGCGAACCCCCGATATCGGAAAAGTTGGACGCACCGCCTACACGAGAATTGCCCCCGGGCGTTCAGTGGGACTTTGACGTTGAAAATTGGCGCGATCCTTACCAGGTTTCCCAATACGCAATGGAGATATTCGAGTATCTCAAGGGACGCGAACAATTGTTCCCCATAAGCGATTACATGGAGAGACAAGTGTGCCTGTCGCGGTGGATGAGGTCGTTGCTGGTCGATTGGATGGTCGAGGTTCAGGAATCCTTCGAGCTCAATCACGAAACCCTCTATCTCGCCGTTAAACTCGTCGATCTCTATCTCACGAAAGTCACGGTCGGCAAAGAGACGTTACAACTCCTCGGGGCCGCGAGCCTCTTTATAGCTAGCAAATTTGACGTAAGCTTCCTATTAGAGTATTATAGATACAAAATCATTGAAATCGAGGTTAAACGGAAAATAGCTTCAGACAGAAGTTACGTATTTCGTTACGTGGGAAACGATTCCAGAATAAGCGATATAGGTTCCCATTTTAAAAACTAGAGCGAACATTGAAATGACTTCGAAATTTACAATTCAGCGATAATTAACCAATGGGAGTCTATGTATTTTATTTCAGCATCATTTTTCGTGTAACAAAATGCATAGCCTTTATTGAGCACGTTTTTCTGTTTGACTTAAATTTATAAGATATTTTGAATATCTAACCAAATGTGCAGCTCAAAAAGTCGAGACGGAGTTTTCATCGAGGTTTTTCGTTTAATGTTCACAATATTTTCACAGGAAAGAATTCCTCCGATGGTCGAGGATTTCTTGTACATATGTGACGGTGCTTATTCCCAAAGAGAGCTCATCAGAATGGAAATGAACGTGCTCAAAATAGTTGACTTCGACCTCGGTATACCCTTGTCCTACAGGTTTCTACGACGTTACGCCAGGGTCTGTAAATTTACTTTAATCACACTTTTCTTCCATTTATTATTCGGTTCTTTGCAATTCTCAGCAGTAACGAAGTAGTGCTTTTTTCAAATCAAATTTTTTCTTCGTACACAGTGCGCAAAAGTATCCATGCCAACGCTGACCCTGGCCCGTTACATCCTCGAGTACTCCCTGATGGACTACTCGACGATAATGTACAGCGACAGTAAAATGGCGGCTGCTGCCCTTCTCCTCGCGCTGGAAATGAAAGACCTCGGCGGTTGGACGTCCACCCTAGAGTATTATACCGGCTATAAGGTCGATGACATCAGGGACATTGTGATCGTCCTCAATCAGGGACTTCACAGGAAACACAAGGACGCCCTTGCAACCGTACGCAATAAATATAGCCACAAGTGAGTGCAGAATTGCCATATTAGGAACGATATTCAACGATTACGACTATTCAAACTTTGTACACATTACATCCATTTTTGGAGAAGATTTTTAAAGTGTTCTGCCTAGCAAGCTGAAATTTTGCACAGATTTTCCTTTCAATTGTGTAAGATAATCGCGTAAATGATTTTTAGCGACCAGCAATATTTTTCGTGATATCTAATTTTAAAGTTTATTAAGATTATAAGTTTATAAGTTTTTGGGTTTGTTTGAGCTCGTTTAAGTTTATTTCGGAGCGTTTGGCTTTGTTGGAGGAAGGGGGGCTTGTTCGAATATATGCTTACAAAATCTTATTTTTTATTTTATTAAACGAAATCATTTTTATTCGAAAGGCAATCAATTTTTTATCTGAATTTTAAAAGAACAAAAACTATTCATCATTAGTTACACAATTATTTCTGCAGAAAATCTCTTTGCCAATGCGTTCCTTTATCACAAACAAAAAAGTTTAATTATCACAAATCTTTTAAAAAAATGCAAATTTTCTTCAATAATTACGCTAATTCAATGAACGCTATACACGAATTTCCTGCCAACTGATCTATCCGGTTTTTGGATATTCTTGCAGGATATTCTTCGAGGTGGCGAAGGTCCCATTGAAAGAGGTCCTAGACATATAGTGAGACCCGCACCCCTCGCCCTGCGCCCGGGGCGCGGTAAGTATGAAAAATTCCGTAGCTATACTCGTGGCTGTTCGGCGCCGGATATGTACAGCCTACGACCTAAAAATTTCGACATTGTCTCCCCCACGTGGGCGAAGGCAAAAAAAGAAACAAAAAAAAAGGAAACAGCGAAACGCGAAGCAAAGAAAAAGACAACAACGCAAAAGGACCTCATCGGCGGACAGGAAGCGCCGCATCATCGTCTCGCTCAATTACCCGTCGGGCAATCGTGACCTGTACAATTTAGTACCTTTACATTTTATATTTTGTAGGAAGACTTTTGAAGAGAACAACGTAAAAGTGAAAGCGATGTTTTCCCGCATTTTTAGGGGAAAAAAGAGAGAGAGAAGACGAAAAAGCAACGCTCGTTTGTCCGTCGACTGTGCCCGTTATTATTTCTGTAATTTATTATTTCTCCGCAAATTTTAACAGACTCGATTTATACCGTCGTTAACTTTTGACTAAACCGTTTTTTTTTGTTACGATTTTTTTATTTTATTTTTTTATACTCCTGTCGGTTGACATAGACTTTCCTCTACTATTACCACCACCGCACCCCTCATTTCGTAACTTTCCCTCAACGTGGCAACAATCCACCGGGCTCGAAGTTACGACCGGAAGTAGCATTTCTACGTGTCACCGTTTCATGCACTGGGTGTCTAGTTCGAAATGCCGGAAGTCGCCGTTTACGGACGGCGAAATGTAAAAAAAAAAGTAGTTGAGAAACGCAGAGCATAGCAAAACGTTTGTGAAATGTTTTTTTCTTCGACCGTTCACGTGATCTTTGAACTCGACGCGAGGCCGAGGATTGTACAAAGTTTCACCACAACCTTCCGCGATATTTTGAACGAGACGCCCCGTAGATATTATAGAGAAAAGAAAATGGTTGAACCTGCGGAGATGAGGAATCTTTCCAATATGCGACGGAAATGTCAAACTTTTACCTCTTTTTTTTACTGTTTCTTTTTTTCTTTTGTAATGTTTGCTTGTTTCTTTCTTCTTTTATTTTTTTCGAAGAGTGCAACGCATGTTTGTGCATCCGGTGTTGCGCCTTATAGACTGATGATGGTGAATACAAACGCGAGCCATTTATATATTTATACGCGGTATTCCGATAAACGATACAATAATAGTAGTAATAATAATAATAATGATAACAATCTGTGACGGAGCACGCATTATTTCTTTTTTAGACGCGGGAATAAATTGAGAATTGCACGAGATATCGGTTTTGTAAATTTGGTGCTCGCGACGGCGAGAGGATTCTCGTCTCGATTCATGTGCGCTCACGAACTCCGACCTTCATATATTTATTATCTATTCTATAGAATATAATCATTATATTTTCTTCAAGATTTTTCCCTTCCATTTTTTCTTGAAAGAAGAAAAGTCATTTGTTTTTCGAAAATCGAAGAAAAATATTTTACTTTAGTAAATCGAAGAAATGTGCAGAAGCACACGGTAAACAAAATTAGGACAATTATCCATTTGCCCCGAATTTCATTCAACATACTGACATTGGGATTTTTTTTAATGAAATAAAATGAAAAAGAAAAAAAGAAGTGCAAAAATTCACTGATGAAAGCATTATAGTTTCGAAATATTCAGACCAGAGTTTCCCACTCGATGTTGTCGACGACGAATTTTTTCGATTTTTTCATCGAAAAGAAAAAGGATCTACAGAAACCCTGTTCCTCGCAGATGTTTAACCCAGTGCCATTGTCTTTACCGAATTATCGATTCATCCGCACGTATTTTTTTCCTTGATACTCTACATTATTTTCTCATCTCTCGTTAATATTTTTCCACGTGACAATTCGCAAATCTCGTATTCTATTTTCGCTCATACTGAATTCACGAAAAAGAAAGGTCTCCGCACGTTCGTTGAAAGACGAAAATTTCGAAAGAATTTTGTCTTATGAAATGGAAAATATATTTTTATCGGGACGACATAGAGTTCGACGACGAACAAAAAGAGAGCGTTGTTCGCAATCGATGATAAACGGGAATTGTTAGAAAATTGATGATCGATTATTGTAGCGCCTAAGAAATTTGACGATAACCATGAGTCGTGTAACAAATGAAAATTGAGGCAAGATATCCGATGACTCAACCTGCCAGAAGTTAGAAGAGCGAAGAAAATCGATTCGAAGGAGAAAATAGAGAATGAAAAAAAGAAATACCAGTTTGTACATAATAAATCACCGTCGTTCAAATCTGTAAATATCTGTCCGTATACATCTTTTTTTATCATTCATGAATGTAATAGAAATTAGTCTTTTTTATAAAAAAAAAATGCGTGTGTATGCGAAGATCACGAACGATCTATTTAAAAGTAATAAAACAAATATGATAAATTGATGACTCGTCGATGGACGTTTTATTATAAATGTCTGTAAAATAGATAACAGAGATAAACCAACAATGTCTTCGTTAACTTGAAAAACTTTAGTTAACACGCGCCAAGTATTAATAATTATGAATTAACCCATTTGCATCAAAGTGAGGAATAATCCGCGATTTTTAACTAAATAATCCGCGCTCGGATGCAAATGGGTTAACTATCCAAGTGAAATAACGCAACGCCAGCTTAATATAGGCCAATATACGCGAGTCACAGCGATTCATACGAATCGCCGAGTCTTCGTTATTTTTTCATCATGATTTCTTCATTTTTCTTTTTTTTTCTAACAAATATACATTCTTGCCATATAAATGTCTCGGCACATTTAACAAAGCTTCAGTCTTTTTTTTATTTCTCTATCCTAAATTTATGATTTTGCCGAAGAATTTCCTTTTATATTCTTCCTGCTTTCGCCCGTGCTTCAGAATCGGCCGAAATTTTGTATCCTGTTTCGTGCATTTTTTTGTCGCCTCGAAATCGAACCGAAGCTTTGTTTGATTTTGGCAAATTTTCGGTCTCGAAGCATATTTTTTCCCTTCAAATTATTGGATTAGTTTTCAAAAGAAAAAAAAATCAAGACCAAGCTTATTCATTTCTCCAATGGACCCAAATTAATAATCCTTATTTTTGTTCGACAGAAAATCCCATGTTCTGCTTATACGTATACAAAACGTAAATTGATGCGGGATTTCGCATCGTAGGCTATCGAGACTCATACAGAATTGTAAAAAAAAACATCTACACGATCGAACTAAGGAACATTATAAACAACAAAAAAAAAACATTTTTGTAACATTTTCTATCGTTTCGCGCTCGCCAAAAAGGATCATTCGTTGAATGCGCGTCTCTTCCGTAATCTTGCGCAACGCCGGCACTCCAACGTGTTCCTCGAGACCTTTTTGCACTCAACATGAAAACAAGAGCCGCAATCGTCGCAACGCGTCACTGTGGACAGTTCCCAAGGGAATATCACTTTCGTGCTGCCCTCTTTACAGCACAGCTCGCAAACGAATCCTCGGGCCTTGCAGAGCTGTCCGAAAACGAAAAGAAAATCGATGACGTATCGCCGATAAACATTTTTTTACAAATTTGAAGTTGCGACAAAAATTAATTACTTTTTTTAGAGTTAAACATGTTAAATTTCGCGCTGAAAAAGAATACATATTAGGATGTTGAAATTAAAGAAAACGTTATGATGTATGGACAAATTTTCAAGACGAAGAATTGGGTCCAATTGCTTTCTAAAGATTCACGTCGGACGCTAGTCGAACTTACACAGATTAGAAGTTCATCGCCAGATGTTTTTTATTCATAGTTTTTAATTTTCACGAAAATAGAAGTGACAACTTGTTCAATATCCCAATATCATTGTGGTTTGGGTTTTAACACGTTGACTGCCAGGCGCATTTTCCATGTTTTTCTCAAGGCGCCAACGTGATGTTTTTGTTATGCGTTCGCCGGTCACCAGTGGCCACCACGGTAGTCAAAGTGTTAAGGACATGTAGAAGATCGAGATAACCTCACAAATATTCAAAATCCGTTGTTCCTCATCTGAGGTTTTTCAACGATAAAACGAGCATCAATTTCTGCAGGATTCGTCGAGGCAGAGATTGATGCTTGTTTTACGATAAAATTGATTCATCCTCGAGAAATCGCGTTTTAAAAATTGGGACTATTTCTTTCTCACTCACAAGTCACATGGTACATTTTCTACATGTCTTAAATTTCAGGAATAAAAATAAAGTTTCGATTAAAGAATTGATCGAAACGGCAAAATCCGAGAATTGCCAAAAATTTTCTTACCACACACTCGTTAACGTGAAGGCAGCCCTGTTGAACCAATTCGTTGAGCTTGCTAGTGAACGTGCCCATTTTCACGGCCATCAAATCTTGCATCGAATAAACGTGGGGATCGTTCAGCAAGTAACTCGGTTCTTTGTTCAGGCTCTCCTGGATACTGAAAATGCAAGAAAATATTAATAATTAAAATAGTTTTTTTTTTCGCGTCCTCCGAGGTAAACCGGCTATTACCTCATTGCGAATCTGCAGGTTAGTAGGAAGTCCTTGAGATAATACAACTGCATGCGCAGTAACCTTGTCTTTTCGAGTTGCTTGACTCGCCTGTACAAGAGTGGATTCAGATCATCGACTTGGAAGAGCGGATCGCCTGTCATTCGATCCAGCAGTCGATACGAAAAATTGGAGACCGGGTATCTGTAAGAATTATCGATTTCATTAATTCATCGAATGTAAACTTATATAAATCGTCGTAAAATTGAATAATAGCCTGAATTGATAAATCGTCGATAAATGTTTTCTCAGGTACGAAAAATTAATTTCTTTTCACTTAATTCCTTAATGACTATAATTACGTATTATTAAAATTTTAAATATATTTATTATTCATTTATTCTTTCGTCAGTTTTGTTAATTTTATTTCATTATTGAATAGAATAATTAAATTGGAATAATATTTTGCGTTTTTCCGGATTATTATAGATAGAGAATTAATACTTGAAATTTCGAACCGACGCTCACCTATTGAAGTCCCATTTGGACAAAATCTTTCCAGGTATCGGTGCTACTTGATTCGTGTGGCATCCGGTACAAAAATACCTCCCCAGATATTCGCAGTAACGAAATCTGTTCGCGTATTCGACCGCGACTTTCATGCCGCAACCTGCACATCTGTAATTCTGCTTGGCTATCAGAGTTTTTTTTCTGCAAAAAAAAAGTAAAATTTACTTTTTTAAGTGCCTGGACAAAAACGCGAAGAAGATAAATATCTATCTTTTCTATTTTTATTTTTAATGAAAAGATTTTTGTTTTATAAAAATAGGGTTCTTAATTATCTTTTTTATTTCCGTTTTGAACAATAGCGCCTGTTTGATGTAAGTCCTCCAATTTTAGATTTTCATCATTTACATACTTTTAATAAAAGATCATTTCTTTCTCTTCTTCATCTGTGTCTTTATGTTCAGTTTTAATAAAAATAGAGAATACATCGAAAATTGATAAAAATAGAAAATAATATGAAAATCGAAATAAAGGTAGGAAATCGCAAAAATAGAAATAACTAAAAAATTACTTCAAAAATGAAAATAAAAAATAGCGTTTAAATAAAACCGCTGATATTTTTAAGACTGTACAATGGAAATAGATAAGAGACTTACGCGGGTGGCGGATGTGAAGTGAAAATAATTTGGGGGCGTGGTGGCGCCCACTCTATCGTTCCGCGCAATGGAATAACTTGTCCAGTCGTTTGGTCAGTCTTCCCGTACTCGGTATTGGCGTACCAATTTTTAGGCATCGGCAATAACTAGAAAAACGCACATACGTACATTACGTTACGACTTCTTTTTCAAAGTTAATATTTTCTTTAGCGCATATGTTTTGATTCCATTCATTGTACTCTAAAATGTTGCCAATATAAATGTTGGCGCATACAAGGGCGACTTAGAAAAGAAAGTACTCAACGAATTAACCCGATAAGTCGGATATTTCAATTTTGACAAATACAATTATAGATTTCGTCCTTATTTTTTCATTTACAGCAAACTCCCGTTTATCCGAAATCATATATGGACATGCATACTGCCTCAATCCGACATTTTCGTTATCCGAACCGGCCACCGTCCCGATTATTTCGGATTACTGGACTCAACTCGTGTTATTACATGGCATATAAAATTATTCACAATTCGAAGATGATAATCAACAATTTGTTTTTTGTAAATCTTCAATGTCCACTCAAAAAGCAAATTTAATCATTATTTCTCAGTACTTAAAAAAAAATAATTAAATGGTATAAGTTAGCATTTTTTTAAATCTGTCGATATAAGGGACGTCCTAACGTACATTGAAGGCATCATTCCCATATCAATCGCTCGTCAGCGATAAATACGTTTTTTCCCCTCAATTACTTCCACGATTTTGTGACCTGCGATTAAAGTGAGACATTCTGCATATGAGTACCCGCTGTGGTGCATCTTGCTCGGAAACGAGCCATCGGAGCTCGCTTGCCCTCGGCAAGTGTCTCTCGCTGAATCGGCTGATGAGACAGAGCGCTACACCCTCCGCAGATATCATGCTGTCGGTCAACGCAGCCTCGTTTCCACGTCGCGGTGACGAGCGGTAAAGATCTGCATCCGAGTACAAAGACGCCATCGACATTGACACCCCTACGACATAAAAAGGACATATAAACAAAAAAATTCTTTTCGACGCAACCAAACCGCCAATTATGTGTCCGGATCAATGTTTTGTGATCGAAGTCAATATTTTTCGATCGAGATCAAAATTTTGTGATGAAAATTAAAATATTGAGATCGAAGCCAAAATTACCCAGTTACGGTTAATATTTTGCGAACGAATTGACTATTTTGACTCTATGGTTAATATTTTTAAGATCAAGGTCAATATTTTGAGGTTGAGGCACTTATTCCAAGATAAACATATTTAAAGGTAAATGATTAAGGATGAAAATCGTTTATTTTTGTACACCCACCGGACGTGCGCGATTGCGACAAATTCCGCGAGTCATCCATTTCCAGATCATCAACACCGTCGGTCGAAATACCGTTGGACGGTGTGCTTGGCGAGCTGGATAGTGGGCTCACGCTTTGATCGGTAGTGGTGGCTAAAATAAAAAATGTAATTGAATTTTAAGGTCAAATGTTACGCTGACTCTTTTTTTTCCCGTAATATCATCCGTTTGGAAGATAACTTGGCGGTAGAATTTTTACCGCCCGGAAGTATGACACATCCACTTAATGATCGCCGATGAATAAAAATGCTAAGATAAAATATTCTACGAGGTAAATAGCGTACTGTCGGTTTTTCCGTCGCTCAGTAGGTCTCTGCTCCAATTGCTGATCTTCCTTTGCTCGATTTGTCGCTGCCGGCGCCTCATCCGTATACGCTGCTTCAAATTGTTTATCTCCTCGTCGCTCTCATCGACGGTCTCATCGATCAGACGCAGCTGCCGATTGCACTTTACCTGCGTCAATACATTTTTCCTCGGTATAGAAAATGAAATCGAAGTCGATACAATAAGGTTGATATCAATATTGTAAGGTTGTGGTCAAGATCATTTCTTTGAGATCAATATCTATATTTTGAGGTCGAAATATTCGAGATAGTTCAAGATCAGGATAAATTAATTGAGATCGAGACTAATGGTTATGAGGTTGAAATAAATAAACTTAGATCGGAATGAAGAACCTCAGATCGAGATTAATTAATGTCAGATCGAATAAAATAATTCCAGCAAATCTCTGGGAATTTAAGCTCGAGGCAATATAATGTTTCAATTCTGCAAGTTGGACATGAAAATAATCAGCTGTCGAGGCAAATTATTCCAGATCGAGGCCAAGACAAATAATTATCGTGATAGGCTTGATCAATCGTTCACATTACCTGTTCGATAGCGGCGATCATGGCTTCGGAAATACTGAAATGGGCGTTCTCGCGATCAAGTTCGGCGTTGGCACGCGAGAATTGGGCGGACGAGAGAAAACTCGTGAGGCTCTGACCCTCGCGGGGACGTGGAAAGTATCCGGTTGCCATCGGTTGTATGCTACTACCACCGTCCTCCATGAAACTTTTTCGGGGTGTACGCGACGAGTCCTTTTGACCCTCGACGCCTGAGCTCCATGACCCAGTGAATTCGGGCGCCGAGCCTGAAGTGAACAAACTTCGCTTACGAGTTTTCTCGGGAGTCTCGAGGCGAATTCTCTCCTTGCCCGTGCTGACGAACTCTTCGAGACGATGATCCTCGTAACTCTGCCGACGTGTCTTCGGCGCATGATTGTCAACGACGCTCGTTTCGATCGTCACCGCCCCCGTTTTTTCATTGTTCAAGGTCACATCGTCGATCCTCTTGTCGCGTATCTTGACCGAAAGTCGTTGCTTCCTCGAGCCACTTTTCTTCGTCTTCCCGTAACCGTTTTTCTTTCGCGATCCGCCGGACGTGATTTTCACCTCGGAATAATCGATTTTTATCACGTCCGAGAGTTTTATCTTGTCAGGCGGACGCCCGTACCCTGATACTTCCGGTTGGACGTCGCTCGTTGCCGCGAACGCCGCCAACGGCAACACGCAGCTCTGACAAACCTCGTGATCCTTGCACAACACGGGCATACTCGTCCACGACTTCAACGACATCTCGTTGTCGCCTCGCTCTTCCAACTTTTCCGGCTTTTCGTCCCCCTTCACGACCTCCTCTTCCTCCTTCTTCTTCTCCTCTTCCTTCGGCGTCCGATCTTTCTCCCTGCTGATCGCGGCGAACCCCGCCGGTTCAACGCTGTGATTCCCCCATGGCGTTTCCTCGTCTTTTCTCGTGATACCAAAATTTGTCGGGTACGAGGACGATCGACGATGCCCACGCGGACTATTCCTCCGCAAACGACCATCGGGTAGGAACTACGATTGACAGATACGTGTTATCAATTTTATCAACTTCCGTGATTTCATGAAGGACGCAAATTTCACAAACGTTCCAAACATCCTATGTATAACGAATTGTGCATTCGCTGTTTTGAAATTTTGCTCGCGTGGCCAAGGTTATCAAACAGCAAGTATTTCATGAATAACTAAAATTTGATGAATAGTTTAGCAAATAGCAAAGATATAAAAAACAGCAAAAATGTCATGAACATTCGAAATATCTAGAACATCTTAAATTGTTTGACTGTAGAAGGATTGTATCGAAGCGAGTAAAACTTTACCAAGCAGGGATCAATTTCGGTGAGGAGGGCGGCTTGATTTCTCTCTACGGCCCTCAAGCAAATGAGGGTGGCCTCAGCGAGGCTCTCCTGACGGAGAAAAGCCCACGGCTCGAGGCAGGACAACAAGTGTTCTTTGTCCGACAGGAGCCAGGATAACTTCTGTGAGAGTGTGTGACTTTCCAAACTGCCAAGAGAACATCCCATTATTGCCATAAAGAGAAACAAAACCAAAATAAATGCAGGAACATAAATGGCAAGAGTAACTTAAAAGTTACTTTTGCTTTTTGAAAAAAAGTTTCCCTGTCCGTTGAAATAGAAATTAAAGCAGAAACAAAATTATGTGGATGACAAATGTAAATTACAATTTTGAAGTATGGATTTCAAAAATCCCCACCTTGTATAAATCCACAATATGTCTTTACGTCCGGATATCCGGTTTGGCAAGTTCGCCAAAAATTCATCGCCTTCACCAATCGCAGGTGAAACGGCAAGGCTCGGTTGCAGCCAATTCAAGCCTTGAATGAAAACCCAGCAATCGGGTTCGCCCTTGAAAAACGCCAAGAGAATTCATCGTCATCGCTGTCCTTTCTTCATCCAAATAACTTTCGTTAATGGCGCGTTATAAAACTCACCGAGGGATCAAATATTCTACATCCATGCTTGAAGATTTGCTCCACTATGCTGTGCAGTCTGTTCAATCCGCCGTAGACATTCCAGACATTGGAAACTCCATGGGCCAGAAGACCCTCGACGGTGGATCTAAGGCCCTGCAGGAGACGCCGCTGCTCCCTAGTGCGATGCTCCTCACTCATCCTGTGCGCCTTTACCTGTTTTCAGTTTTTCCTGTACGCATTGTCCTGTAAGGGGACACTTTAATTTTCATATAATTTGCAAAGACAGACATTTAACATTTTTCTGTCATTTTTATTTCGTTCAACCAACAATTCAACCATTCAATGGAAACATTCCTAAAAATACAGATGCTTGTAACATAGAATCGCAATAACTGGGACCTAAATAAACCCGAGCAAAATCAAAAGTTTCAATCCAACTATTTGAGATCATTAGGATAATCATAATATTTTTTCAAATGAATCGCACCTAATTGGTAATTGAATTTTGTCGATCAACATGATAAGTACATTTTTTAGTTACAAAATTTATAAATAAAGGATGCATTACTTCCTGTTCGTTAATACGGTATGAGCTATAATCAAATTGTTACAATTTCATAATTTCAATTGTAAAATTCATTTATTTTCTCTTTGGAGTTCAATAAATTCCCAGTCTGAATACAGTTCATTTCACGTCACGATTCAATTAATAATGCACCGCTATTTTAATAACTTTCATTTACAGGTCAATTTATGCCCGTTTCAGTGCCAATTAATCAATTATTTCAATTAAGTGTAACCCTACCATCCATTTATGAAGATAATTTAATCATGCGATTTAATCAATGTGATTGAGGGAGTTTAATCGACGAATCATTCCAATCAATAAATACAGATACCAAGAATTGCAAAATAATTGATATGCATTCATTAAAAACACGTATAACTGCAAAACTCATTCGATCGGTAGTCGAAGTATTGAACTTTCCAGCGATTAAACTGTTACGATTGAATTTTCTGCCTCTTTGAGGATTCATTTATACGGCTGTCTTCGAATTCTTTCTCTATTTTTTTAAGGATCCAGCTGTGTGGCTTTATTCTCAATATTTTCAAAAAGAATTCGACTATTTAACGAAATTTTTTCTCCTTTTCCCCTACATTCTCGTAACTTTAACGATTATTTTTCTGAGAAGTTTACTGGCGAAACAAACCGAAACGAACGCACAGTAAATTCGGGACGAAGAATCGCGATGATGTTGATGCGATATCGTTACGTCCCACGTGAGTATACATAAATACATAATACGTATTGTATGTAAAAATATGCGTAATTATTAATTGGTCCGATACCAATTAGCGCAAGGCCGCGGAGCCCAACAGCCGAAATCGTAACGGCGTTACGTGATTACGATCGAAGTTATTGGATACATGCAAATGCAAAGAAGTGATAGGTGCAGCTCGGCATGCCCATTCGTACATAAACACGCACAGATTTGTAGTACGTACACGAGAACGTTATTATTAGTCACCCAATCCGTGACTGAGTTGGCCTCCTTTTTCGTAAATCAAATGTATCCGGCCGACGCGAATCGACGCTACAAATTGCGCGTAAACTACGATTGTTCGGCCGATGACGTTACGCGTATGTGTATCGTTCGTATTCACGTGACGAATAAGCTTGGAAGACTTCTGGGCGTGTGCAATGTCTCATTGGGCATAAAAAACGCACCCACAATTGTATGAGAACTGACAATACCTTTTGTCGTTACAAGAGAAAATCTGTGCCAGAGATAATCCTCCCTTCGTGTATCCTGATTGTTTTTTTTTTCGAACAGCTGATAAGCTCGCGCTGTCATACGGAACACTTCGACTATACCAAGGAGGCAACACGCTCAGTATTTTTGATATGCAAAGTGTCCGAAGTTTTTAGTGTCCGAGTCTGCCACTCGTAACGCTAGTTGTACAGTGAGAACCTTGCGTGCGCGCGCATATTTGCATACTAGATTGTTGTAATATTTAACGTAAAGTAAAGCATTTTTCGAAATGTGCAGGGTGAGTGAGGGCGGTTTACTGATGCGATCAACCAGCGCGAAGGAGGGTGGGGGATGCTAATAAATCTAAACAAAACGACGCGACATCGGTAGGATTCCTTGAACGCGTTACGTTTCTGGGGAGTTTCCGGATTAGCGAAATTCTGATTGGACAACCTTCAGCAGTGATGAGTACATCACAACTTTACTTCTCGTCACAAGATGGCAGGAACAAGAATTAGCAATTATTTTCCATATATATTTATTTACACGTAAAAAACGAGCTTTAATGATACATTTAGTAGGATCAAGCAAACAACGACTTGAGAAACGTCGTTCTGTCCTCGTCCCCGACCGTTTTCTTCCTGCTCCGAAT
Source organism: Ophioninae sp. B BG-2022a (assembly GCA_030522765.1). NCBI lineage: Eukaryota > Metazoa > Arthropoda > Insecta > Hymenoptera > Ichneumonidae > Ophioninae sp. B BG-2022a. The sequence goes on from JAPYZJ010000046.1 coordinate 17,343, forward strand.
TTCCGCGTCGGTCTCCCGCTGCCGGATATCCGGCGCGACAAAATTCGTCGTTTCGCCCGCTTGTTCCTTTTTCCGTAGTTTCTTGCTGCGATCGACGTTGTGCGAAAAGAAATTAACCTCTCTCTTCGCCTGCGCGATTTCAGCGTTCAACCTCTGCTTGTGGACTGCTCTTTCGTACGCCAAACGTTCGCTCAGATGGATCCACTTGAACCTGCGCGCATGCGCGTCGCGGGAGATACGAAATTCATTATTTTCGCTAACTCGACGAAGAATGAATATTGGAGATACAACACTCGAGAAACGTTTTTGTAATGGAAAAAGAAGTCGAAAAAATTTCGATAATGATTTTTTTTTTTACGCCCGTTCTTACCTCGGCAAATATTTTATGTTCCATATAATATCGTAAAATTTGCTCTTCTTTCGTGTTGATATTTGTGTATTGTTCAGAATCTCGGCGACTCGTTTGGCAACTTTTTTGCTCTCAAACTCGACCCAGCCCTCGGTGAAGTGTTTAGCTGCGACTTTTCGCTTCTTCTTTTTCTTCGGATCTGCTTCTACATGTCCAAACAGTGGTAATGGATAATTCAACAAATAGTACAAATTTGAATTTCATTCAGTATTGGATGAAGTCAGTACAAGGCCTGTGGCAAATTATATCACAAAGCCCGTTAGGCGTAAGGTTTAATTAGAATACAATTGACCATTTTTACAAAAAAAATGGTCTCTATCATACTTAAGAGAATATAGAGGTATAACTAGCTTAATCAATTCCACCAAGTGAATCTTATCCAAGCTTCATTGATGTAATGTTACTTGAATGATCTCGTTCCTCGATTCGTTGCGTATATGCTTCAATTTTCAAAAAGGATGCGGCATGTTGATTTCAGTAATTGTAATGGACAAGTGATTACACAAGCATATTTGCACATTTGGGAAACCCGATTCTGGTGAACTTTCTATTATAAGCTCGTAAAACTAAAGTACTCAAAAGATATAGTTTGGCAAGCTGTGCAAGTACATTACGTAGACTTTATTCCGAATTGTTCAGTAAACACTAATAGTATTAGAAGTTCTCTTCAACATCTTTACTTCTGTAAGAGATATTACTTGCCGGCGTATTGTAGGTGGATCAGTTAATGATATGCTTTTTTGAACTTAGCACGCCGAACGTTTGAGAAGTATTTCTAAGTCTAATCTATATTCTGGCCAGGTGCGGAGCCTCCCGAGATAATACGGCCGAACCGGCACTTTTCTTTCACTGAAAAACGAGCGGTTTCATACGCAATGTAAACTCACCCGTTTCAGCCAGTTGCAAATAAACTCGTCCTACTTTGCCGTGAGTAGACATAATTTCTCGGATCGTCGTCACGTTCATGTACTTCGGTATCGTCGAAAGATAAATTATACCGCGTTTCTTCGTCTTCTTCGAGGCGTTATTCGATGAAACACTCGGCTGTTCATGGCTAGTATCTATCGCGTCGTCACTCGCCTCCGGTTCCGACATCGAATCGACATCATCACCCGAGACGGAATTTACACTTTCGGAAACTTCCCATTCCGTGGATTGTTTACGCACCATTTTTTAGCAGTATTGATGAAACTATTGGAGTTTTGAGGTTATGTCACGAGAGTTGCTGAAGCGAGAGCATCCTCGATGGATGTGCAGGTTATGTTACAAATGTGGAACGGATCTAATACATGTATACTTTGAAGCGTAACGCTGTCTCTTTCACTCAATGTAGTGTACAGTCCATTTTAAAATTTCGGCATTTCCAAGTTTGAAATCACTGAATCAAACTGTCGATCCGAGCAATCAACATGATAACTTATGTCATGTATGGAAATAAGAAAAATTGTTAACGCTGTGAGTTTTGTGCATGTAACAGCAAATACTCTGTATACAGATTTTTGAACAGCTGTTATTGTGAAAGTATTTTCAAAACTACTGCTGAGACACTTAGTTGGTGTTGGTTAGTCTGGAGTGGAATATTCAGTCCGTAAAAATTATACTGTGGTCTACTTTATAAAGGTTGATAAAAAATGACGGTTTCCAATGCATCCAAAAAAGATCAAATCCATAAACAATGTTAGTATTTCGTTCATAAATTGACACACATTCTGCGAATATATCTTTATGTTCAATGCATATGAGCTAAAATTCTAGGGATCAAAAACATGAATCATTTTCACTGGCGATAAAAAATGAATAACATTTACATGACAGTACATGACAGACTTTCGTAATGTTTTTATTCAATCATATATTATTACAATAAATCACATGGTCGATTCACACTTCCGAAAGAACGTGTCCGAGGTGTTGTCACAAACTTTTTTGCGGAGTGTACTTGCTCTCTGTTTAGTGGAGGTTGGTAAAAAGAGATAAATCTCTCAGGAACAAAGATAGCACGATATCTAGTGTCATGAGTAGATGGCTTTTCGTATGGCTGACACGTTTCAGTATACATATATTTCGTGACAACTGCAGTTCTTATTGGCAGACTCGTCTTTTCCCCCATTTGGTGATTCCCAGGCTGCGCATGCGCACATACACTCACGTTATTGTCACTCGTGAATCAGCTGATCCGCAGTGACTACCGCGACGAGCTGAGAAACGTAGTTTTTCCCGTCATCTTGTCAGTACGTTTCGATCGTTTCCGGTAAAAGTTTCGCGTTGATCAGAAAAGACGTGCGGAAGAGCGTCGATTGAAAAATGTCACTGAATACCGCCCATGCGAACGGCGGCGTCCTCATACACGCCGGCGAACGGTGAGCTTTCGGTTTTTTAATTTCTTCTGTGTCGCGAACGGCAGACCGGAAGTGCAAAGTAAACACATCGGGAACGTTCTCGACGTTTCTCGCTATAATGCAGCACCATTTTTATCTATCGCTTTCTCCCTCTTGTTCATTCTACGACTACGTTGACCTTGGGGTGATTCAATGCTACGGCGAATCTACGCACGCAGCAGTCCAATTTTTCCGCCATTGCGTACGCTTTTGTAACTCGACAATATCGAAAGACCCACGCGCATCGCGACCTTACTCCACAATGACGATTAATCCGAGTCTTCCGGCAAGTGCGCACCGGATAACGTTTCTAAACGTTGTGTTACCGGTAATCGTGTCCGGTATTGCGCCAAAGCATGTAACTTTCGACCCGGACTGCCCGCCGTACAGTCTCGTAAAAAAATAGCTATGCCTGATAGTATTTATCAAGCAAAATGCAAACCGTATGAAAAAGTATAAAATTACTTAAAAATTAAAAATACGTTTTTTCAAATCGTTCGGTTTTTTATTGCAAAACATTTTTGGCAATGTTGCATTTTCGAAATAATATAAAACGATTTAAGCAATTATTAAAAATAAAATAAACAAAAATAAATCAATTCGCGAATAGGCAATGTTTTGAATACTTATCGTGGCGATTATAAAACGAAAAGGAACCTAATCATTTTTGAAAAGTGACAGGTTCAATTTTTCTATATTTTTTCTGCAAGTAATTCGCATCCATCAGTTTCTTTAGTCTTCTACTTCCACTTGAACTATTACTTGCTGCATTTTTATACAATACGCTAAAATTTGAATATTTCAAAAAATGTATATCTTTCCTGCATTAACTGATAAGTGAGAACATTACAACGAATTGGATTTCAGAATTCTTCTGTTCTGCGACAATGTCACGATGGAGTTTCACGGGCAAGAGCAGCCCGAGTTCATTGGTACCAAGCGAGGCCGCCTCTACTTGACGACTCACCGGATGATATTCAACGCTAAAGACCATAAGGAACGTATGCAGTCGTTCAGCTTTCCATTCGTGACGCTGAGCGAGGTGGAACTGGATCAGCCCATGTTCGGGGCCAATTACATCAAGGGCAAGTGCAGAGCCCAGCCGAACGGAAACTGGACTGGAGAGTGCAAATTCAAGCTGCACTTCAAGAGCGGCGGAGCCATTGAGTTTGGCCAGGCAATGCTGCGAGCCGCTTCAATGGGTACAGATCTACAGTCCACATTTTTTAAAATCATTGGTCCTACCTGGACACCCTTTTGGATTTTAATGGTCCCTCTCTCCTCTGTTTCCTCTGTTTACCCTCCAATTCTTTTCCCCTCTTATTATAAAGTATATCAATAACAATGATTATAGATAACCAATAACCATATTTGAATTCCCGTAGCTCAAAGAAACGGACCTGGATTTGATGCGCCCCCGCCGTACCAACCCCCGACCACGGATTGGTACGCAGCGCCACCTCCAGCCTATCAAGCTGCGCCTAGCGGCTACTACGGCTGGATGCCCCCGACGAACGTTTTTCCCGATGCACCGCCAGGTTCGCTACCATCATTTTACTATAACAGTCACTTTGAACAATAATAATATTAATAATATCCACAGATAATAATAATAATAATATTAATGGCAATGATTAATTAATCGGTAATATCAATGTTGGCTAATCAGTGAAAAAAGAACGATTAATTAATAATCATTAATGATCATTAACGAATAACGAAAAAACACTTTCAGCGAACAGCGTTTACATGACGGACATGCCGCCACCTTATCCGGGAATAAACGCGCCGTATCAGGGCTACGCAAGCGGCGGGGGAAATCCCCAGCAGCCTGGAGCGTGGGGTGGCGCCACTGGTCAGCAGGCCGGGTGGGGCGCGCAGCCCCAACAGAACGGCGCCCCCGCGTGGGCCAATCCGAGCTACAATGGCCAACCGATGTCCCAAGCAGGTGCGTATCCCGGTTATGGCCAACCGAATTACAACAATTATCCGGTAAACCCACCGCCATACTCGACTTATCCGCAAGCCGGACCGTACCCACAGTCGGGACCTTATCCACAGCAAGGACAGTATAATCCGTATCCACCTCAGTACTAAGTGCTATTAGAGATCAACGAAAAACAAAAGAGACGCGACAAGTCGCGTCGGTATTGAAGGGAAGTTGGCCATTTTCGTTCTTACGGTCAGGAACAGTAAAAGCGATCCTAACGGGACGAGACTGGATTTTTCATGATTCATTGTCATACTCGTTTGAATCATTTTCGACTCAGATTTCAATTTGTATTTTACCTACAATCTGGGATGAGTATTTTTCGTTTAGTCGTTTGTTTTTTCTTTATTTCCAATTTTAAGTATTTTGCGTTTCCATTCCTCGTTCCTCAATTCATATTCTTCGTTCCTTAATCGATATTCATCATTCCTTAGTTCATGTTTCTCTGTCCTCAATCTACCTTCGTCATTCTAGTTCGTGTTCCTCTTTCCTCAGTCCATGTTTCTCGTTCGTCCATCAATATTCGTCATTTTTCAGTTCGCGTTCCTCGTTCCTCCGGTTATAGTCCTCGTCAATGTTCCTTGTTTCCCAGTCCATATTTCTCGTTCTCAGAGCATATTTCGTATTTCGCGTGCCTCGCGGAGAAATTAACATCCGGTGCACGTTCATAGCGCCTCTGGCGGCAGACAAGACCAACCACTCGGACGAACATGGCCAATAGAATCGTATTCTCATTATAGGGACTGTACTCGAAGGTATTTAAAAAAACAATTGTTTTTGCGACACGACGTACACAAGATTGGCTAATCTGTACGCGTGAACCAATGAAATCAAATTCGAATTAATACGCGGGTTTCTCAGTATTTAGCTCTTCGTACTCGAAACGAAAAAAACCCGATTTCACGATATTAATCGACAGCACTTTTAATATGTACGCATATATGCGTGTATTATTGTTATTATTATTATTATTAGGGTAGAATTTGTTCTTTTCTGTTATAAACAACGAACGCTTTATACGAATTGAGATATCTTACGATGCACTATTAAAAAAAATTTTATTCAATATCCGTTGATGTTTTTCATTTAACAAACACAAAAACATAACCTGCCAAATTTATACGCATACGGTCCGGTAGTGTCGAAATATCAGAATGTCTATCGATTTATTTTGGAACTAAAAAGAAATTCTCGAATCCTAACGTATTTCCGTTTCTACGGAAAGTTGACTATGCTATGGAAGCTGTGCACATTTTTTTATGATTACTTTTCCACGTAATGTTTCGTTAGAATTTTCGTTGATTCGTTCGAATTTCATAAGTGTCGAAAGCACCGAGTGGTCCGTTGAAGAAAACAAAAACGTTCGCTCGTCGAATACTTTTGACTGGGGCTGAACTTCGAAGGATTCTGATAGGTCGATGCAACACGAGCGAGTCTGCGCATGCGCTGCGCACTACCAGCTCCAGAAACGACGAAGGGCGGGCGATTTTGAAAACGTATCGCGATGCTGCAAAAAATTTGCTCCACACAATCGAACGATTATTCTTATCACGATTTTCGTTAAAATTCCATATAATTATTCCATAAATGATTGTTGTTATCATTATTATTATTATTATTATTCATTGAATTTGTAAACATTTTGTATGTTGAATTTTAAAAATTTATCAAACGCCCAAATAGTTTAAAATCGTCATAATTTCATTTTTTATTCAAAGTAAACAAAATTAAATGAAAAAAATAAAATAAAATAAATGAGGTCGTCGCGATCGCTTTCCCTTCTCGCGCCATTGTTCCATTTCGCCACTCTTTCTTGCGTCTCTCTCTCTCTCTCCCTCTCTCTCTCGGTTGCTAATTTTGATCTTTTTTTTTCAATTTTTTAAAATGATTAATCTTTACATTGCGCCACGACAGTTGCATAATTGAATGTTTGGGCTGCGAAACGGTGGCGAGGTTTGCTTTCACCGTGGTCGGCCTGTACGTTATTTAATCAGCCATGCCGATCAGTCTGACGCGATCGTCTCGTCCAGCCGGACCAATTTTTCGTTGCTCCTGAATTTCGGAAACGAAAATTGCAAAAACCCAAAAGTGGGAAAGACTTTCGACTTTTCGAATTGAGAAGACTTTTGAATTTTTTCAAAAATCTATAACGATTCGCTTTTTTTTTATTTCTCGTATTTTCTTCGTTTTGCAAACGAAAACAGTGAGATTTGCGAAAAATCGTTTTCAAAGTGGATACTCGCGCAGTGACGTCACTCATCTGCTGCAGAACGAGACAAAGGGAACCGCGCGAAGCGCCGGGAAATATTTTTCTTCTCGATAGAAATGCTCTCCCGAAACATCTTCTCCGGATATTGTGGTTTTTTTTTGTCATTGCGTTTGCTCAGTGAAATAATAATGAGTGAATGCGACTTGGACTGTTAAATTGAAAAAAAAAAACAAAACAACAAAAAACCAAAAAGAAACAAAAAACAAGTTTGCTGCAATCTTTCGAAATTTCATTTTTCGACATGCCGGATCGCAGCAAATACAGTGCATCGAAGATTTATCCCTGTACGTAAAATTTTCGAAAAATATCATCGATTTTATTTTTTAAATTTTGTTATTAAAACCAAAAATATCGAAAAATGTTTTACAAACATATGTTTCGCTTCCCAAACGACTAATATTGATAAATATTTGGAGGAAAGGGAGCATCGTAAAAAAAACGATTTTTCAACTACTTAAAAAAATGGAAAAGAAAAAACGAAAAAATGTACTTAATTAAACAATCGTTATAAATAAATTTTGCTCTTTTGCAAATAGATGCCAAGGCCGCGGAAGCTGCACAAAGTGCATACTATGATCCTAATAGACCACAATGCGCCTACGTACCGCCACCTGCATATTATGTGAGTTCTATTCCGTCGTGAATTCAAACTAGCGAGATCGCACAAATCGAACAACAAAATATCTCGTCGCAGGAAAACAGGATTCGGTAGCAGAAAAAAAAGTAAAATATTTGTTTTTCCCAAAATTTCCGAATCGATACAGCCAAGGGTAAAAATATTTTTCGAGAAATTTTAGGAAAAGGCAAATACTCTTCATGAAGATTTTTTGGAATAAACAAATTGATGAATTATCGAGAAATTCGATTTTTTTCATAAAGAATATTAGGAGAAAATTAATTCGCCACAATATCGCAGCGGAAAAAGAAATAATGTTTTTGGAATGTTCGAAATTGATTTTCCAACTGTACAAAAATATTGTTTATTATCGGATCTGAAAATAGTTTAAGTATTGGAAAATTCGAAAAACAATGAAAAAATCATTGCTGTTCATTGGATCTAAAAGTAATCAATTTTTTGTAAATTCTACAAAGAACGATAAAAAGTTCGAAAAGTTATTTCCAAATTCTCGTTTTAACCTTCGAAAAAAAGAGTCGGTCGGCGATTTTCACAAAAAAAAAAATGTTTACCCTTGCACGTATGTGCTTAAAATAGTGCCGCCACATGATGAATATACAGAGAGAATTTCACCTTTTTCGAACATCATTTGTTTGACGGATGGGCCCGAAAGGATTTGTGAAAAATTTTGAGGTCATTTTCACAATAGACTCGATCGCTGACCGGCCTGCCAGCGATTGAGTAAATGCCGGAATTCGTCACAACGCTTGACTCCGTCATAGTCGTTAGCATTTCGTAAAGAAAAATATTTCTTTGAAACTATCAAAATTTGCTACATTTTCATATTTTTATTTCAGTTGAAAAAATATTTATTAGTGACACGAGGTATCATTATTAATTATATTTATACGATTTAAGACAGTTTCCACTATCGCTCCAAGTGTCGTTATTTCTCAATTATTATTAAAAATTTTTTTTTTCGAAACGTCATTAATGGCTTCAAATATCGTTAATCCTTGTTTTTAATTTATTCAAAAAAATGTTTTATCGCTCCAAATATCGTAAACGTTTATTTCAATTTTATATTTCAAAATTCCATTAATTTCTGTATTTCTCGTTGAAATGAATTCTCGTCGAGTTTTGTTCGATTTTAAAAATAAAGAAATGCCGGCTACCGTCTCAAGAGGCCGGGAGGGGGGAGGGGGGCGTTTGGTTTCCTCATTAGACGGGTTTCTCTGCGCGATAATTTTTGCCGACCGGGATAGCAAATAAACAAAAATTGCGAATCGTTCAGCGACACGAACGCCGTAAATTTCGCGGTCGAAAAAAAAAGCCAATGTTTTTTTGAAAAAAATGCCGCATCCTTGACTGCAGACAAATAAATCGGTGATAAATCGTACGAGGCATGCAAAACAACATCGAAAATGAAAGAAGAGTCTGGGAAAAATCAATGACGGAATCTAGTCACCTTGCGACGGGATATAGTTTTTTTTATTGTTTTACTATTTTTTTTGCTATTTTCTTATGTTTCTCTTTTATGTGAAAAATGACGTTCTTTTTTGTAGGAGAGTCCGCCGAGTTTCCAGCAAGCGACGGAGAAGAAGGACCAGTGAGAGAGCGAGAGAGAGAGAGAGTGTGTGTATGAGAGAGATAGAGAGAATAAAAAAAGAGAGGAAAAGTATAGATAAAGAGTAGAGAAAGGAAACGAGGGAGAGAGAGAGGACCGGAGAAAAAAGGAGAAAAAAGAAAAAAGTATTTAAAGTGCTCACGCGATAGCATTGTACCTAGTTTTTTTCTTTTTCATTTAATTTTCAGTCTACTTTTATTTGTACTCTGGTTTGATTATTCTGTCCACCTCGATTTATTTCCCTCTCATTTTTCTGTTAGACTCCGTTGGGTATTTTTTTATCTTTTTCCTTTTATTTTTCTCTACTCCTTAATTGTGTAAAATGCTATTTCCAATTTAGAATCTTTCTTTTTCATTTTTCTTTTTTCCTTTATTTTGGAAGTCCTATTTTTCTTCTTTCGTTTAATTTTGACTACATTTTTCTTTTCGTTATTCCTTCTCATTTGTCTCGTTTTGTTTTTCTTTTCGCTTTCTCATTTTTCGTTTCTTCGTTTTATTTTCCCTCGTTATTTCTATTATAGTTGTTGTTTCATTTTTGCGTTTTTCCCAGTTTCCTTTTTCTTCGCCGTTCAACTTCATTTGCATTCCTTTTCGTTTTCTTGTACCGTCGTATTTCGTTGTTCGCCCCTTTTTTTTTTTTTGGAGTAATTTTGTAATTTCGATGTCCAGCAAAGAAGTGCATTTATCGCAATCTTCAACGCCCAATTTGTACGCAACTGCAATTTGCATTTTCACTTTTCTCGAAGAAACAAAAAAGAAAAAAAGAAAAAAAGAATCTTTTTTTTGCGTTTTTGTTCTTGCCCCTGGGATTGTGATGAATTTTCTGAGTTTTTCGGTCCGTTTTTATTTCGTTCCAAACGAGAAAGAGTAAAGAAGAAGAGTATGAAAATGAATAGTAGTAAGAAAGAAAGGGTAGGTGGGCGAAGTAAAGGAAAAAGAGAAAAAAAACATCTCTGACAATTTCCGAGGGCATATATTTCGAATTTTAATTTTATAGTAGATTATTATTATTGTTGTTGTTATTATCAATATTATTATTATTATTAATTGTATACATTTTAGACTTACACTTGAATTTGTATTACGGGCAATTACGCAACGCTGATGTACCGCCTCGATCTTCGTACCGACTGTTGTACAAATACGCATAAATAAAAAAAACACACACACACACAGGACGACATACGCAGCGCATTGCAAATGAAAAAAATTGTACTGATTTTGCCAATTTTTTAACCGTATTTTGCCCATCTCTTGTCACATGATCGCATCTTACCCTTTGGAAAGTTTTTTCCCTACCCCCTTGAATTTAGAATCGATATTTGCTAATTATTTCAAATTGTATAAATTTCGATCGAAATCCGATTTTTTAACGATTTTTCCGGTGCTTTGTCTTCAGAAAGGTAAAACCGAAACGTAGAGACAACGACGTTTCTCATCGACTAAAATCGGCTTCGAAACGCAGCCGACAACTTTCCATCGGTCGGTAAGGAGGGTAACTAAAAACAAATTTTCTATTCCGGGTATCCAAAAATTCCTTGGACTAGAAAATATATGTCAACTGTGATTACTTCGCGTCTTTCGGCGGACGAAAGCGGACTGGGAGAAAAGTGCGAGAAACTTTCTGTGAGTTTCGTTACCGACATAGCCGTGTAGTCAATTTTTGCAAAACCTTTCTTTATTGACAAATCCATACCTCACTTTTCACGAGAATATTTCTTTACCGATGGAGTTGTATTCTACTGGTACGAACATTTGTTTATCGGCGGAGCAATGTGCTAATGCCGCAAAAAAATCCCTCACGGACGGAACAGTATTCTCCTGTCGCGCACATTTGTATTACCGGCACAGCAGTCTTTTCTGCCAAGGAAAGTATTTTTTGCCAACGGAAAATCCTCATGGTACGAACATGTTATTTACCAACGGAGCAATATTCTGTATTACTGCAACGAAAAAATATTCATACCGACGGAGCGGAATTCTACTGCCATGGAAAAGTTTCCTTTTCGAGGGAACGGTATACTTGTGCCGCAAACATTTTTCTTCGCCGACAGAATCGTGTGTTGTGTTCCGAGTGATTTTCCGTTCAGCCGTATTCCGACGTTAACGAGAGACTGAAGAGACCGTTATCGACGTGCGTTCCATGATACCAAATTCTCGTGTCGAGCAGCACGATATCACCCGTATCGACGGTGAAATTGAATGAGCCGCAAACCTTCTCGCACTCTGGTGTCGGCGCCACCGTCCATGTTTTTCTACCAATAATTTGCGCTTGCCACATCAAACGGGGGATATAGTCGAGCTGCGTTACGAAAACAAACAGAAAACGAAAAGAGCTCTTAGGAAGTGTTTGTTCTAGCATATTCGGGTGGGTAAAAACCAGAGTAAACAGATATTTCAAAAAATTATATGAATAGAGAAAGAAAATGGTGATGAATGAACGGAAAGGAATCTTAATAATAAAAAAAGAGAAAAAAATACGCACAGAAACAAAAATCAACGAAATTGGAAAATTAAGTGAAAAATGCTTAAAAATAAAGCGATAGAAAAATTATTTAAGAAAAGGCGAAAAGATCGCAATAATAAAAAATAAAATAACAAATAGAGGGAAAAATTACGCACGAATAAAGGAGACGGTGAAAAAAACGGTGAAAATAAATACATAATGAAGAGGAGGAAAATCAATAATAATTGAAAAAGAATTATTTTCAAAACAGGTTTAATTGTTGAAACGTACGTGCATAACAGCTCCCTGTTCGTATCCGAGAAAAATATAATTGGTTGCGGGTATCTCAGCGTCGGCCGGAAAAAAGTGAGGATTCTCGTAGAAACGATTGACAATCTCGAGAACCGCGTGATGACAGTTCTTCCATCCGACGTACCAAGGCTCATCCACGCCTGAATAATTACCACCATTTTTCCGTTTTGTCTCGAGGACGTCCCGCAAACGATAGAATTGGCTCTTGAATTGCAAAAATTGGCAATCGTCCTCGAGCGTGGCATAAGCTTCGTCACCATCCACGCTTTCGTAGACGCGGCGAAAAAATTCGAGATCGAACATTTTCCGTGCAAGCCAACGATCGGTCGCGTTTGTCACGATAATTGGCCTCGACGAATAAGCCCAAAACTCAAAATCGCGCCGTGTCACATTTTTCAGGATTACAGGCTCCGTAACGTCACGGCAAAAATCGCAATTAGACACGGGCCTCGTGAACTCCCAAACGAAGTAATTGTTCGCTAGTAAGCAGCGCCTCTCGCGCCCGATTTTCACAACTGTTTCAAAAATACCGAATTCTGTTATGGACAGTAAAATCGCCAGTACGGACACGATTATCGTCGTTGTCTTAAAAGTGAAACCCATCGATTTCGACGAATCCTTGACTTTTTCGATGTCCAAACTTCGCACAATCGCTTCGAGATCTTCGAGACTGTTGCCGATCGCCAAATATCTTGTGCTAACCTCAAAAAAACTCGCGCGAATCGCCTCCATCTTGCGCAGTTTTTTGTCATCCATTCCCGACGAGATTCACGAGTTTTCACGAATCGACGGATTTTCCGATTACTTGTCGAAGATTTTTGTGAATTTGCCACTTTTTGCGATTTCACAGAATATTTATTGCGCAGTTTTCGCGATTCTTTGTCATTTACATTTTTTTCGTTATTTACGTCATATTTCAAACATCGCGCATACTATTATTATTTTTTTAAAGACAAATATCCCGTCAAAGTAATAATTTTTGTTACCTTTGACGGATAAATAATTTTAACACAACATGTACGATAATATTTTTCAATCGAAAAGCGATCGGAAAAAACGAGCTCGCAGTATTCGAATGTATAGAAAGAGCGAGAAAAAAGTGCCTGATGTGGGCCTGGAGCTCGCGTTATCTGAACGGCAGTGAGACGCGTGTCGGCGCGCACGTACGGAGGAGCAATCTTCGATAATAATAACAGTTCTCGAAACAAAGAATTCTTTGTCCCATCGATATTTTATATTACTCAAATACACGCACTAATCCATCGCACAGTTCCATAAACGTCACAGCATCACGAAAAATCACGTCAAAGTATTGCGGGGAAGAAAATAAAAAGATGTATCTTGCGCCTCGATTGAAGAGAAAAATCGTCGGCCATGACGCGCAATCTTACGGCGAACGAGGGAAACATCGTCGATAAGTTCGATTTGTTGCGTTACCGACTGAGATCGCGAAATTCCCGTGCCGCTATACCGAATACGAAAAAAAAATTGGAAAAACAATATAAATCGACGAGCGATTCGTTGGTCACTCCGGATCGAGGACTTTATTTTCGAAGCGCGCACTTTTCGCTCGCTCATCCGACAACGATCTGGAGGGAGATCGGACCGCCTTCTCGCTGCTTAGTTTGCCAGATACCATCTTCCCTCACTCCAAGGCGACGAATTTCTCTGTAGCATATGCAACGAGCAATTTCCGGTCGCTCCACGTGAGAAACAGATGCGTGGGTGTCTCGCCGTTTTTTTTCCCCGACCTGACAAACGTCTCGTTCTCGTTTTAAGCAAGAGAGGGAGGAAGCAATATGAGACGATTACTTGAGATTTAAGGGGAGAAAAATAGAATATCGAGGAAACAGAAGAAATTAAGAGTGCGAGATAAATCTGGAAAAAAATGAAAAGAATATCGAAAAACTGTGGAAATGGAGGACAAACGAAAAAAAATTCCCCGAAAATTGAGATATTACAGTTACTTTAAAAAAACAAAAGTAAGATACAATGGAGTTTTAATGAAAAAATGAACTACAATGGAGAAGTATCTTGAAATTTGTATTTCCAATAAGAATTTATAATATCAGGAGCATTCAAGATCTTTGGGGTGGCGAGGGGAATATATTTTAAATATAATAATTATAAAGAAACTGAAAAAAATAAAACTGAATAAAAAATGAAAGACCAAAGTGGAAAAACTCGAGGATGGCAAAATTTTTTTTTTTATTTGAAAAATCAGAAGAATTTTTGGAAGTAAATTTCTTTCGAAAAAAACTGAAAACTAATGAATTTCACAGTAAAAAACGAGTAAGATCAATTATACAGATTTTATTAATCGATATTTCTTTTCTATTCTTTTTATTGACGTTTTTCACAATCGCGCGACCGTAACTTACAAGTCATATCCGAAGACAAAAAAAGACGAAAAAGGAACGCAAACCGGTTGTTTTGTTGTTGCGGGAAGTAGAGGACGCTCCGGATGTGAACGTTTATCGCCGTAATTAATATTCCCACGTCTCGCGCATACACACCTACACATACACACACACGGTATTATACACGGTATAAAAACCTAATTTACATCTTACCATAGCCTAAATAATTTAAAGTTCGTAATATTGTGCACGTCAATTTTAATAATTAAAAACAAATAAACAAAAAACAAGTGAACAAGTCGCGCCTACTATTTCTTCGTTTTTATATTCAAAATAATATTAATAATAATAATGATAATAGCTAATCACAAGAAATAGCTTATTTTAGTGCTCTAGGCCGTTGCGTGAATTGCTCGAATTTTATCAGGATACTTTTCTCATTCGGCCAAGAGTTTCGTTGTTTCCTCTACACTCATCTTCGTTTCAGGTGCAAATGTTTAATATCACTGATTTACTTCGTACCTAAATCGTTTTATTTTCCGGCTTGCGTGCCCTCTCGGCCGCCATTTCGTTACTATCAACGACAAATGTCAAATTAAAGAAAACAAAAATAAAACAAAATAAAATAAAGCGTGACTAGCACAGTGTGGTTGCCTTCGATGTTCGAAATCGAAGTTCCGCGCAATTCTCTTCTCGCGTTTCATTTTTTAATTGCTCCTCGAAAAGCTTCGTTTGCTTCGACACGCCCCGAATAACCCTTACGTCCGTCGCGCTCCTTTCTCGCGTCCCACGTACTTTTTTTCCTCCTTTTCGTATTATTGTTGGCTTTTTGTTCTTTTGATTCTACATATTTTTGTTTCTTTCATCAGAAATAGCCCCACTTTCCGAGTATCGCGTCCTTTATGGCAGTTATGTATTGGGCGGGCACCCAATAAATCCAGTACCTCGAGGCGTCGGTCGTGCCCAATTGGAGCGCCTGGGAAAACAAAATGCATCAGGTAATCCACGTTAAGTAGTAATCCACTTTTTTTTTAACCTCTAGTGATTTTTTTAAACCTTTGGAACTTCACTAAAAACCTTTGCGTTTGTTATACCATGGTTACCTTACAAATGGCGTTTTTTTCAAAACCGTACTTATACTGAGAAACGAACCTTTCTCTTTTTTTATTTTATTTTCGTGAGCTTATAAAAAAATGTTTAACCTTGTAACTCTGAAAAAAAACGATTTGTTCTTTTTAACTTCTTCAAAAGAAGAAGACTCCGAAAAATTGTTTCTGTCATTTTTTTAATCCAATACTACAGCCATTTTTTAAAGATCCTAGTAACCCGCGGAAAAACTTTTGTTTTGAATCCCTTGTCACACCAAAAAAACACGTCTGCTTACTATTCAAATTTTATTCATATCAATGAGGATAGGTGATTTAGAATACATGTAAAGACGGTAACAACAATAACTGTTTCGTGGCCTCGATAAAGCCCGATAAAATAAATAACAAAGTCAAACCACGCATTAATTATAATAATAAAACGACTGCATTACACAATTCGAGCCTTGAAAAATAAGAGAGAAATGAAAATACATGTATATAGACAGGGTATAAATTGTAAACAACTTTTAAGCGTAAACAAGGAATACAAAAATACTACTATTTTCAATTTCGTACACATGAAAGTTCAGGGATGAAAAATAAACAATCTGGTCTTACCATTATGTGATATTCGGGATGTTCGTGTATGGGCTCGCTGTGTACGCCTTTTATCGAGTTCATCGGTATTTTGTCAGTTCGTTCCTTTGTACCGATCCAAAGTTGATCCTGCTCGAGTTTGAAGGTGAGTCTGACTTTGCCACCGAGCTTGTTCGTCATGCCCGAAAGGGGGACGTCGGGCAGCGGGTCCTGCGGATCACAAGAAATTGATTTAGGATCTAGCCGTAGCTTAGGCTAAGTTTCAAATAAATAGACCGCATTTAAACAATAAAAAATTCAGTTTGAACACTACATTAATCATTTATCATTGAACGACTGAATATATATTGGTTTTGTTTGAATAATTATTGATTAAAATAAAAGAATCAATTACTGGTCAAATAATCAAATTTAAAAAATTAAAGACGAAATTTTGTTGTTCGGTTGTGCCAGTTGTAAAATCACTGACACATCCTTAGTTAAGTAGATGCCGATAATCCCAAATTTGACTTCAATTATACGGTGTGACCTTTCAAATCCGTATTTCATCAACCTACTTTCAGGCCTACTTTTTTGCCCAATGGTCCATTTTTAATTATGAGTTAATTATTTTTATATTGCATCCATTAATTTTATTTGTATTATTTTATTTACCTATTATTTATTATTATTATTATTATTTGTCATTTACTTCATTGTTTTGTTTGATGAATACATTTTTTTATTTATTTTACTAATTTTAATTAGATTTTAGTACGTAGACATTTCTTCCAGGTGCTGATTCGAAAAATGGAAACGATTGATTTGTAATGGAGAATTACTTTGGCATCTAAAATGCCCGGCATCACGTCCTCGGGTATTCCTTTGTCGAGTACTTTGCGATGAATTTTTTGGCGCGATAGGGGCTCCTTGCTCGACACCGCCGCGGCCTCCTCTTGGAGATCGTGCCTCGTCGGGATCGACACTGCCAAAACATCATCCAGCTTCGAGCCAACGATCATCACTTTGGCTCCTATGTACATTCAGGAACAAAAATCGTATTCACTTTTCGTAATTTCATGAATCTCTATTAGAAAATTATGAGATATCTCGAAACATTTATCAAGGATGTTTCAAATGGATAGAAAATCCTTGGAAACCCAAATGTTTTTTCTTTTTTGTACCGAAACCTTTAAAAATCGTTAAAAGTATTTCGAAGTCTTCAAGTCTCTAAAAACATAATTGAATCTTTGTATTTCACGAAGAAACGAAAAAACGACATAAAATTGAAGTACTTCAAGGTAAAACAAAAGATTCCCCGGCAGAGGAGAGAAATTGACGATTTTGCGTATCAGAAGATGTTTTTAAAAACGGAAAGAAGTGAATGATTTTGAGTTTAAGACGATGTCATTAAAAGAGTCTTAGGAGTTTTGAAAAATGTCGTCAAAAGAGTTTTAGAAAATTATATTAGTAGAGTTTTAGAAATTTTAGAAGATTCCATCAGCAAAGTTACAAGAAGGTTTAGAAAACGTAATTGATGGACTTTTAGAAGTTTGAGATGTTATCCGTAGAATTTTTAGAGATTTTAGATTTTTTGGTCAGAAAACTTTTTCATTGAAAGGAAACATTGTCCACATTTGAAAACTTTTGTGCTAGAAACTATTTCAAACGATCCGTACAGGAAGAATTCCAAGCAAACCGACGAATATCTATTGTCCAAAAAACCCATTGAAAAAAGATATTTTCTTCCTTCCATTTGTCGCCCTCTTGAATTACCATTCGTAACTCCTAAACTCCTGAGCGTCTGTTCATCTTTGGCTAAACCCTTGATCATAACTTTCTGCATCGCTTTTGGCACCGTAATGATATTTTGTAGATGAGTCTTGAGATCGGCGACCGTTCCATCCAGATCGAAGCTAACATCGATCTTTTGCTTGTTGTAGATCACTTTAAAGTCTATGATGGATTTTGGTCTTTCGGTCGGCAAGGAAGCCGCACCAGAATTAACCTTGCTCGTCGTTCCTGCATTTTCCTCGGTATCCGCCTGGTTCTCGGAACATGGCTCGTCGCTTGGTTCGGCATTGTCTGCAGGATCTTTAGGGCCGGATGCGGTACTACAATTGTTGCTCTCTCCATCCGCTACGCCTGAACAATCGTATTGAAATTTGTTTTCATTTCGTAATGATTTACGTTTAAAATAAAAACTGAATTTGTAAAAAAAATCAAACAAATTAATTAGCGCAAATTTTCAATTTTTTTTTCGTATGAGCAATTTAGATTTTTGCAGACTTTTTGCAATTATATCGCATTGAGTAATTTGAGGTTGATCTGTGCTTTAGCTGAAAAATTTGAGTTCTAGTTAAGGAATGTGAGTTGTATTTGTGCATTTTGAGCTTGATTTAAGTAATTAGAGTTGCACTCGAGATATTTTGAGGAATTTGGATTGCATTTGAAAATTGTGAGATGTATTTGTGAGTTTTAAGCTCTTTGAGTAATTAAATTATTCGAACATTTTGAGCTTTATTTATGCAGCTTCCGCTTCATTTGACCAGATTAAGCTTCATTCAAGGTTTTCGAGCAATCAAAAACGAACAAAATGTTATATTCGCCTGGAGAAGAATCCAGTGTAGAGACGAGACACAAACCTAACCCAAAAATTTGCCATTTCGAGAATTTGGCAGACGTACGAAAAATTGACTTCCTTTTCCTACTGATTTTCTCGTTAAAGTGGGAAAATCGCAGGATAAGGAAAAAAAATAAAAAGAAGGAAGATTAATTGAAAGGAAGGAAAAAGTATCATTGTTGTTATAGGCTGACTTGCACACTTATTGCGAGTGATTTGTCGCTCGGTCCTTGAAAATCGATTGTTCGTATCCAGCGCTCGTGAAAACCTTTTTTTCGTTGAAAACTTATGTGGGACGGATGAATTCTATCGAGCTTTCAAATATCACAAGATTTTGAGATGAAATGCATATTTCCTTGGTTTTCTTACACGTACCCACGAACTCCATGATGAAGAGACAATTCCGGAGAAAAGTACGTAAGACACGTCCGTTCGATGGCACGGCCGATTAAAACTGCCGTACACTTGCGCCGCGCCACCGTCGCTCCAATGTTTACGCGCTTCGAGGCCCTCCATTGGTCACTTGTAGTCCACCACATGGCCAATGAACTCGAGTTACACAGGGGGCGCGCACTTTTGAAATGCACTTTTTACGGAATCAAATGCGCATCCGACTTCGTGGGTTTTGTATGTAAACAAATATTGACGAGATTTCGTTATCTTTGTGCGAAAAAAAATATTCACGCTGCTTTGTTTTCGTATCGAAAAAGTAATTCCATAGCAATTCTTAGTTTCCCTTTATACAAAAAATGCAGTTACAAAACATTTATGCTTGAAAACTATTTCCCTGTAAATAGTAAATACCCTGAACAATAGAACAAGTAAAGATAACAAAGACGATATTCCCATTTGTACT
Source organism: Ophioninae sp. B BG-2022a (assembly GCA_030522765.1). Taxonomy (NCBI): domain Eukaryota; kingdom Metazoa; phylum Arthropoda; class Insecta; order Hymenoptera; family Ichneumonidae; species Ophioninae sp. B BG-2022a. The sequence continues at coordinate 36,893 of JAPYZJ010000046.1, forward strand.
CTAAGCAACAAAAACCCGTATGGTTTCAAATTGCAATGAGTATTTTCAATTAAGCAAAATTGTTTATGTCATGTTCGTGAAGTTCATCAATTTATTCATCTCAATATAAATTGTGAAAAATCTGGGGAATTTCAGATTACCCGCGGTTATCGCCGCCACCAACAACGCGTTTCCATTGGCTAACACAGCTAGGTGGCGCGAGTGAAGCAGAGGGCGCGCACTCCACATATGGCGAATTTTTGCAAGTGAAAGGAAACATGACCAAATCGCTAGAAATCTTCTCTCAAGTGTCCTAATATATAAAGTCGGAGATAATCGTATATAGCTATAAAAATCGTATGTCCCGGGAAAACTCTTGGAGACACGATAGCTCCTGGGCTTGATCTTGAAATTTCCCGGGTCCCGTAGGAACCGCGCCGCCCGGTGGAGCGATGGAACGGCCGGCAGGGCGGGGGAAGCGCGACGCGCGTCCGTAGGGCGCGCTCATTCGCTTCTTCTCTCGGCCGGGAGAGTGCGCGTTGCGCGCTGCCTCGCGAGAGCGCCGCCGATCAGCAGCAGTTTTCCGCGCGAGAGGCGGCGGTGTGTGTGCGTGTGTTTTCGTCGCCGTTTTCACGTGTTGTAACTTGTGCGGGTTCTCTTAGGTTCATTTTCCTTCTTTCCCCCCCCAATCCTCCCCCCTCGGTTTTCCGCTTTGTTTTTTTCGGCTGTTTTCCTTCCGCGACCGCAGCGAGTCGTTCGAGCGCCGGAGGAACAAGAAAAAAAACGTTAAAATGCCGCCAAAGAAACGGGACAAAGAATTGGACGGGCAAAAAGCTCCGCGAATGGATCAAATACAAGCCGATCACGAGCTCTTCCTTCAAGCTTTCGAAAGTGAGTGTGCATTTTACCTTTTGCCTAGATTCGTTGAACATCCGGGAAAAAATTTGCGAGTGCCGTTCTCAACGCGAACATGAAAAACTAACATAACCCCACCAAGAGAGAGAAGGAGACAGAGTGAGAGAGAGAGGCGCGGTGGCGCGCGTCGGGTCACTTACCTCCCACCTCGATTATGCCAATTGCGCGCGGACACCTGTCATCATTTTTGCGAACATCCGACCATCATCTTCCACCCCTTTCCTCTCCTACTAAAAATTTTAAAAATCTTTCCTAATTCCGAATTTTCGTTGTATCTCTCTCTCTCGCGCAGACTCTTTTTCTCTCGCTCGCACTCCGTTCATTTATTTTCTCTTATTTCCGATTTGCCAGAAACCCCCGTTGTCAGAAGCCCTTTGTTGATCCGTGATCGTGTTTTTTTTTACTACTCGTTGCCGTTGCGAGCAACTCCCTCGGTAAGGTAGGCTTCTTCGACGGAAAAATCGGAAATGATTTTTTTTCCCATTGCGCTCCGGGACGCAATGATGGGGAATTTGAAAAATGGCGGACGGAATACGATAAACAGAAACACGGGAATTGTATCGCGTCTTGTGTGAAACAATTATAGCTGCTCCTGCGTTTTCATCGTTGTTTTTCTTGCCACTTTTCTTGCCATTCAAGGGAGAAGTGAAAAAATGTTGACAATTGCGTTTTTTTTCCTTCGAAAAAATATTTGATATTTCGTTGTTCTTGAGAAGAAAAAAAACATCGTTGTTTTCCGTACGGAAACATCGACCATGCTTGGTGTTTTTCCTGTAGGTTAAAGCATAAACGAAATCTTATTTTTTTATTTCTCTAAAAAAGATGTCTACGTGGTTTCCTTGTTTCTGTTTTACAATAACGTCAACACATTTTCATTGTTCTTTGTAAATCTACAGTTAACCCAATTCCGCTGTTATTTGCGAGTGAAGAAGCGATTTCGTCGTTTCGCCATCCATTATTTTTATTTCTCCTCGAAAAAATAAACAGTGCGCGACACGTTCATTCTTTAATCAAAATTTCCACCTAAACTTGACACTCAAAAGTTCATCATTTTATACACATGAAGAAATGAATACACCTAGAGCCATCAACAGAATATCCGATGTATTAGAAATGATTTGTAATTTAAAAAAAAGAACGGGATCAGAGATGTTTGGCCTGCGAGAATCGTAACAAGGTTGCCGCTGCAGGCTTCTCGTATTTTAAATATAAATTTAAAACGAGCCACATCGAGTCATCATGCCCCGTTCTGAATCACAGAAGGATCGAATGTGGCGTCTACCGCCCGTATTTTTATGGAACCCCGACCTATCCAGCAGTTGTGAGAAAAGAACAAGCTTTCAGCCATCTGGCGGCAGTTTCGCTAAAGTCATCGGGTTTATCTATACATATGTATAAAGATGGATACATATATATCGCATTGATACTGACGCTTACCTGTGTAGGCTCGTACTAATCCATTTTTATACCTTTCTCTTTCGTGTTACAGAACCCACACAAATCTATCGATTTTTACGCACGAGAAATCAAATTTCGGTGAGTTGTTCGTGAAACTTCTTATAAAACAAAAAGGGGAAAAAATTGTGATTGTTACAGAGTGTGTGATCGTATTTGTTTTATTTATAGGAACAAATTGATCATTAACTAACAAATTGATTAACCATTTATCAAAGATTTATTAATTATTGTTTAAATGGAGGGACGCGATAATGGATACATTAATGATTAAATTATCATTAATAGATTGTTAGTTTTCTTAAACAATTAACTAAATTCATTAATGAATTGTCTATGGAATCTAATTACTGAAGAACTGCGATAATTATTTCATTAATTACGAAATAATAAAAGATCTATCATTGATTAGTCGCTTAATGATGAATTGTTAATTAGTAAGAATGCCACGATAATTATTTGATTAATTACCGATTAATGATGAATCCATGGTTGATTAACGAATTTTGGAGACGCAATAATTATTTTATTTATTATCAAAGAATTATTAATCAATTGATGATTAATATATTTGGAAATCGTGATAATTGATTAGTTATGAATTCATTGTCGCAACTCTCTCTTTGGGCTCATAATAAAATATTGTCCTTTCTCTCTTTCTCTTTCTCAAATCTTTTATATAATTTTTTATCTAATATATTTCTCACTTTTTTTTCATCCTTTTTTAGCCAATATTTCTATACAGAAATTTGTCATATATGCGACAACGGATGTCGAGAACACACAAATCACGACGGGGATTCAGAATCGATACGATCCTCGAGAGATTGCTGACGAAGAACAACGAGGAACAGACAAATGGCGTACGCGGCTACATGACTCTTACTTTTTTAGGTTTTTACGACAAGAAAGGTAAGCAATATTTTTGCAACGAACTCATTTTTTCATTTAATGGTAAGTTCTCTTTTTTTTCTGGGAGGTGTTTTTTGGCGAAAATTTGTTTTCTAATGACATCTAGAAAATAAACGTAAAAGAAACAACGCTTTGAATGCGTTTGATAAGAAACTATTTGTAATTTACCATCGCAAAAGATTTGAATCGTTAAGTTACATGTAATTGAAAAAAAATGAATTAATGTCGAAATTATGGGTTTCCAGTGTTAGTCTGTAATTGAAGAATTCCTTGATTCCTTTACGTGGCTCATTTTCCAAAATATGCTACAATTCATTTTTTGCGACTAAAAAAAGATTCGCTGAATCTTTATTTTATTTGTTCTTTCTTTCTGAAATATTTTTTTGTTACGATAAAAAACAGCGTATTAATAAAACTAAATTATTTAAATTTTTTAATACAAATTTGTTATGTTTAATTAATATAATAATTAATGTAATTAATATAATTAATCTAATTACTACAAATTTAATTAATATACATAAAATGTAAATAATAATATGAAATAAGTTTGACATGCAAATTATATTGAAATATATCAAATTAACGAATATGTTTTTTTTGGCACAGTTGAGAGTTCGCAGGATCCGGTAAAGGTTGAAACATTGCTACTGAAAATTTGTCATAAAAAACGAAAGGATGTAAGCTCACCGATAATGCAGGTTCGTTTTGATTTTTAGCGTTTTCCCTTTTTACAAAAATATTTTCTCTCGAAAAAGTTTCCCGAAAAAAATGTTGAGTTTTTTCTCGAGTAAAAATTTTATTGAATTTTTTCTCAATTCTCAAATTTCTAAAATTTGTTCACGAACAAAAATATTCTCGAATTTTTTCACAAGCAAAAAAAGTGATTCCAGGTCTCGGTTAATAATTTCTGGTAGACATTTTCTCGAATATTTACACTATAAAAAATATTATCGAATTTTTTCTCAAACAAAAAAATGATTCACAGGTCTCGGTGGGCACGAGTGAAGTTCCGATAAACCCTTCGGAAAATCAGCCGCCACCGAAAGCGCCGACAATTTCGATACCGAACGAATCCTTCAGCCTGAACAACGGCCACGTCGCGAAAACGTATATGCTCCTTCTGAGAGTTTACTGCACATCCAGCAACGCCTGCCTTATACACAACTGTGATTTAGACGGTACATCGATTTTTTAAATCTTTTCTTGCACATTTATGACTCATCGTGGAACTGAAGAAACGGCAAACCGATGAACAAAAAAAAACCTACGAAAAGTATACGAAGAATTACGAAGGTGTTCGAACCTCACAAATTTGTGTTTCGTTATCAGAGCCCGCACAGAAGCGACGAAAATCGTCGTCGGGGGCGATAAACAAGACGAATGCCGGTGACGACGCGAAGCTCTACGGCTCGGAGCTGATCGTCTACGACAAGCACAATCGTTGTCTCCTGACCGACGGCGACTACGAGCTCGGCCTTCAGGAAGTACAAACGAGCGTTCGTTCGAGCCCGAAGAAACACAACTCGTGGGAAACGATCGCGGATATCAAGGAGTGCGGCCCCTTCGAAGTGCTCAGCCGAGGACCGACTCTCAAGTTCCGGCTTTGCTGGACAAGCGAGCCGAGTCACGGTCTCGTAGATAGGCCGACCCTTCTCAGACCGCTACCCAGCGGGGACAACAAGGAGAATCGACCGGGTAATTTTAACCCCCAAAAAATCCGCATTCTTTCCCGCTGTTTCAAAATCATCGATTTTTACTAACGCACTAAGAAAACAAAGCGACAAGAGAGATAACGAATTACATCATTATCGATCATTCGTAAATTGCTCAATCATTGATAAATCGTCGATTTATTCGATTTTCTCCCTTGAATCAAGAAAGCTAAAAGCAATGTGATAACAATGACCTCTAGAATGATCGCTTTTCGAGGGATAGATCGAATCACCGGTCACCCTGTATACATCGAAACGTCAATTTTGCAAATGTCGTTCTTCCGTTCCAGCCGATCTCGACCGTTGCTCCGCTGCCAACAACAACAACAACAACAATAACAATAACAACACGTCACTGCCAAATTCTAGTCCGTTGACGCCGTCGAAGATGTCCGTGCAGGTCGACCCGAAGGTCGACACGACCAGCACCACCGCTACGGCCGTTGCCACCCAACAAATCGTTTATCAATTTTTGTACAATAACAACAGTCGCCAACAGACCGAGGCCTGCGAGGATCTTCACTGTCCCTGGTGTTCTCTCGATTGCGGCAAACTCTACTCACTGCTCAAGCATCTTAAATTGTGCCATTCGCGGTTCACATTCACATACGTGGTAAGTGCGGCAACTTTCAGGGCTTTAACTGATTTCATTTGATATATTATTAGCGTTTGCAAGAACCGAAATAATTATTATATTTTTATGTTAAGTGTCATATCGCAGGTTCATGTCGATGTATTTTTATATGCATCAGTACTAGTCGATCGATGAATTTTCAAAAAATAATCGTTGATAGTAAATAATATAATAATAATAAGAATAATAATACGTGAATACGTCAGGTCTAAGAAGTCGATTTATCAATACATTATTATTAATTACTTAATATAAATAAAGATCGATTAATTTATGATTGTAATAATGAATTTAATTGATTAATTTATTATATTGCTTAATCTGATTCATTATAAAATGATCGCTTGATTGATTATTTAATTGATTGTTTGACATAATAATTATTTAATTATCACTGTTATTACGATTACGGAAACCATATTATTATGATTATTTATATATCTTCAAGTAACAATAATGGTTTCAGCCGATACCTCAAGGCGCCAGGATCGACGTGGCGATAAACGAGTGCTACGATGGCTCGTACGCCGGAAGTCCCCACGAGCTGATATCCCAGCCGTCCGGTGTCGCGTTCTCAAGATCGGGACCAACGAGGCGCACAAGCGTAACGAATATTCTCGTCTGTCGCCCGAAAAGAACGAGGCCAAGTCTCTCGGAATTCTTGGAACTCGATGAGAACGACTTCGAGAGCCAGCGGCCTTACATTACCGGACACAACAGGTTTGTCGTTCAGGGAACAATCGAGAGCCGGATTAACCGTTCTCTAGTCAATAGCAGACACAGCAAATTACCAGAATATAAATCGGACTTCAAAATGCTTTTTAACCCTAGGCTCACACACGGCTATCGCAATCTCCACACTTTTCACGAGAACTACAAATTTCTTTTTTTCTTGCTTTCCTTTAACGCATTTTTCGCGGCCAAAAATTTATACTCGGGTTTCGACTTTTACCACGGTGAAATATTGATGTTAAGATCCTTTTTTCTCGTTTTTTTAACCGCAAAGAATTTCACGCTGGATTTCGCTTGGGTTTTGACAACAAGACACACGGAAGATCGCCATAACTTCTCAAATTTTCGAAAATTCTTTTCTTATCGGTAATCAAGTTTTCAACGAAAAAGTCGAGCTTCAATCTCTGTAGAATTCATAAACGCAGAGGTTGATGCATTTATTCAACGACAAAAATTTTCAGTTCTTGAGAAATCGGGATTTGAAAGATTTCGTTCGTTTTCTTCGTACTCGATGCGTCTTCTACATGCCCTCGAGTATTTTGGACGCTAAACGCATGGAAGGGTACTGTAGAGTTACTCGTGTATTTCGGATACTCCTTGAATCGAAATCGCTTATGGCACAATAATGAGCATTAATTACGATTTAATACGAATTTCCAAATGATGATTCCGATCGCCTTTTTTGTCTCTTTCGGTCCAGACTGTACCATCACACGGTGACGTGTCTGCCGATCTACCCGAAAGAATTGGACATCGATTCGGAGGGTGAAAACGATCCGAAGTGGTTGCAAACGAAAACGATGATGATGATCGATGATTTCACGGACGTGAACGAGGGAGAGAAAGAGCTAATGAAAATGTGGAATCTCCACGTGATGAAGTACGGCTACGTGGGTGACTGTCAGATACCCCTGGCTTGTCAGATGTTCCTGGAGACGCGTGGCAAGGAGTTGCTGATGAAGAATCTCTATCGAAACTTCGTTCTTCACATGAGCAGCCTCTTCGACTTTGGACTGATAAGCCCGGTCGTGCTTTATCAGACGATTCAGAAACTCCAGGAAATGATGAAGGAAGGCGGCGAGGAGAGCGACGTCAGGCGGGTCCTCCGGAAGTCTCACGAGGCTCAAGTCGAGCGTTGGATAACGAGCGGTCTTCATGCGTCCCTAACCGGAAGCAAGACCAACTCGGCGAAAACGAACTTCAACAACGAGACCTCGTACGCAAACGCCAGACGAAAAATGCCGCTTGGCTCGCCACCGCCTCACAATGCTGGCCAGAACACGGTGAAAAACTCAATTATCCATAACAGCAGCGTCAGCAGTAAGCACGCCAGCATGATCATACCTGCTAACAACAAAATGGCCGCGAATCATACCAAAGCCAACAACAATGGCACATTGAAGAATGGCGCACGCTGCCCAACGACGAACAACAAAGAAGACGAGGAAGAGCCACTACCGATCAGACGCAAAAGTACAAACTCGATCGGCCAAGCCAACAACGAGGACGCGAATCCAACTCCGTTGCGCCGAAAGTCTATGACGAATGACAATCCGAACGAACTCCATCGACGCAAACTCGTTCTCGATCCGTTACCCAATAATAATAATAATATTAATCATAATAATAGTAATAGTAATAATAGTAACGCGAGTATTAGCAGTAGCACTAGTAACAATCAAAAGACACCGCAAACAAATATTCCCCACTAGGAGATTCTTTTTTTACGCGGACACGAGGATGCGAGAGCGGACGAGGAGGTGAGAAGTGGAAGTTGGATTTTTTCGGAGTGATAAGCGCTCGGGAGGACGACGAGTATTTTTACGCTGCCTCCTGTTAACGCTTTTTTTTCTCCTTTTCGGTCGGTTTTTTTTTTGTACTCGGAAAGACACGATTTTTTTTAATACCATTAACTCTAGTCTTTACTTCGTTTTCTGTCTCTCGTTTCTATAATTCGCCACTTCCGGCTCGATCTTTACGCTTCTTTTGGTCGGTTCCTTTGGTTTTCGCGCGGATCTTGTTGGGAATAAACGGACAATGAAAGGGAAGTATGACGTTGGAAGAAATAAAGAAAAAAAGCGTTGAGGAGAAACGGAACTTATTGGTTCGGTTGAATAGCGGTTGGGGGAAGAAATCAAGAAGAAAAGTGTGCAAATGGAAGAAAATACAACGAGAAATAATGGAAAGTCGAAAACGTTGATGAAATACACGAAAAAGTGAAAAAAGGGTAATCTTGGAAAGACATTATGTTTTTTTTAACTCGATTTCCATTGATTTTTTTCTTTTTCTTATCTTTTCTTCTCGGATGATCGTTAGTGGAAGAAATGAAAAAAAAATCGTGAAAAGCAGTTTTAGTCTTTGGTTACGGTTATTTTTTTAAGTTGTTTTTTTTAACCAATTGTGCGAGGAAAATTGTTGAGAAAAAAAAAGGAAAGGAATTAAGAAGAAGAATGGTTAGAGGAAAGGACACAATGAAGAAAGCCTCGAAAAAGTGAAATACACGGACGAAACAAAAAGAAAAGGGACTATCTAGGACTATGAAGCGAACTTTGTTTTCGTCCTTAATCGGTTAAATTCGAATTTTTATTCGTTCTAAGTAATTTACTACAATAGGAGCCATCGACTTTTGGACGAGAATGCGTTTGCGAGTTTGAATTCGTGCGTGAATCCGTGCGCGACAGGAACAGAGAAATCTCGATGTTTGAATTTACTGATTTTTTTTCGCTCGCGTAACTCCCGATTTCTTTTCCCTAATTTTTTCTTTTTAAACGAGGCAACAAGTCCGGCAAAAATCGACACTCCCTTCGAGCAACGCAAACTAAAAAAAAAACGCGTCACGAGATTCAATGTCGAAAAAAAAGCTCAATCGATAAATTCTAAACAAAAAGAAGTTCTTTTTGAATTACAAAAACAAAAGGAAATATACTCTGCTTCGAAAAATACGTTATTCGGGTGGAAAAAAGATAGCAAAAACGTTACAAAACTTTTAACAAAGTTAACCCAAAAAATCTTGATTTTTACCCCAGAAGCAGAAATTTGAAATTAAGCCATAAATAAATAAGTAATTTCCAGTCAAATCCGTGCAAGCAAAAATAATAAATAATCAAGAGGGACAGTGCCTTGGGGAATATCGGGAGGGAGAGTAGAAAATTTGTGGACTTGGAGGAGAGCCAACTTATTTTTCCTCCTTTAATTTTTTTTTTCTTTATTTTTACGAACTCGCAAAGAGCGCCGAAAAAAGTGAAACCGGACATTCCGAGGTTTCCCAATTTAAGGAAAGTTGGAGTTAACGGAAGACAATTCGGTAAATTGTCAATCGATATCGACCCATGTGTATAAATATAAATCTACTACGAATACTGCCCCGGATCGTTTGAGAAAAAACGAAAAAAAAAAAGAAAACAATCCCACTCGAAATTCATATTTTCGAATTTTCTCTCGCATCTTTCTTTGCCTTCCATTTACCATCGTGTTTTTTCTCTCTTTTTCTTCCTTCATTTTCTCGATACCGAAAAAAAGTAAAAAAACATATTATGAAGGAAAAATGAGACCAAGCATTTCGAACACGAAACACAATCGCCGGAAAATCATTGTAACGACGAGACGCGAGAGGAATCTTGTTTTTTTTTCTCGAATTCTTCTGGACCGATCGTCGACCATTCATCATCGCCATTCGCAAAAAAAATCGTCTATTGTTAGGATGTAAATAGACAAAGAAAGGAAAAAAAACAATAAAATTTGTGGAGACGAGAGAAAAAGGAACTGTTTTATTCCAAAGTCTAAAGTTTTATTCTCCATTTTTCTGAGTCGGAACATTCGCGCGTTTTTCATCGTCGAAAAAAAATACAATTCTTTTCTGCGACACCATTTAGCATTTTCGACTAATCGCAGTTAAAAGAAAAACATGAGAAATGAAAAAACTGTAATTGGAAATTCTGTAAATTAGTAATAATTAATGTAATTCGAAATTCGAAAAATCTGTAAATATTCAAGGAGTCAGGCTCCACCGTGCAAATTTCGAAAAATTGTTCGTCCCTCGATTGCAACGATGGAAGTTGTGGTCAATCTCAAAACGCATTTTTTTTCCGAAAAAACTCTGCCAAAAAAATTACTTGTTTTCTTAGCGATATAAAAAATAATCTCAAAGGTCTAGAACTTCTAGAAAATTGTGCCTTTCTTTGCATAATACTGTAATGTATTTTCCGTTTGTTTTTTCGGTTCTAACATTTTTTTCCCCCTCGTCTCTCGGTAATGGGGAATTAAAGAATTGCTCAGGTTGTTGCGTCTCCTCGGTTCCGAATTTTCATAAGAGTCATCTGCTCGACCCTGTCGTACTTGAAATATTGAGGAAAATTCGTCGGCACGTGTTCGATCGACCAATTTAAATTTCGTCGCTCGATGCACCGCAAAAACTCCTCGTACATCGGGGCCACGGATTCCAAATTTTTAATCGTAAAAACGTATCGTTTCTCCAAAGCAACGTACGCTGTTCTCGATGAGTCCTCGTCGAGCAATTTCCCGATTGTATTGACGAAACCGTCTGTCACTTCGTCGTCGTAAATAACTGCGAAAGGGAAGCATTTTTTGCAATGAGAACCACATTTTTCTGATTTTTTTTAGCAAAAAGGAAAATGTTTTCCAACTTTTTTTTTATTTGTACTTTTTGCAAAGAAAAAAACATTTTGTGTATTTTTTTTTCAAGAAGGAATATTTCTTTGGATTTCTCTTTGTTGATTCCGGTTTTTTGTGCATTTTTTCTCCTTTCTTGAAAAAAGAATGATAAATTTTGAATTCTTGTTTTTTTTCTAAAAAATGATACTTTTTGCAAAAAAATGCAGTTTCTTTTTTTGCCACGAGACATGTTTTTTTTCTATGTGCAAAAATGAGATTTCTTTTGCAAAAAACCCATTTTTCTTTTTTTGTCGAAACATATTCTATCAACAATTTAACGAATCATTATTATTATTATTTTATAACTCACCGTCCGCGGCTAAAATTATTGTCGTATTTTTTATTTTTTCTCTGAGCTCGCAAGACCAATTAGTATTCAAAAAATTCAATTCCATAACGCTGTACTTGGATCTTACGATTTTTTTGTTTCTCTCAAAATTCGATTCGATCAATTCCAAAATTCCTCCCACGTTGACGTCTAGAAAAGCAAACATTTTTCAGCGTGCGAATTAGTTTTTTGAACATCTGCGACAAAAACAAAAAAAAAAGAAAACGGCACGAGAGGAGGGGGGGTGGCAGGGCATATTTCGCACCTGTACAAACAATTTCATCAGCCAATAAACTGGCCACGATACTTGTGAGTCCGACACCAGAGCCGAGCTCTAAAATCATTTTCTTCTCGAACAAGTGTGGATGCGATAAAACGTAATCGGCCAATAAGAGAGCGCCACGCCAAATTTGTAGGCCTACGAGCCTCAGTTCCGTACATGTTCTGTATTCTGGAAAAAAATAAGAGTCGATCGGGCCACTTGACTTTCGTTTTTAAAGTTAATTTTCTAATTTTTTTATTTTCTTTGATTTATTTTTCTTCAGCAATTTATTTATACAATTGATGGGCTGATTTTTAATTACTTTTCCTTTGAGTCTGTCAAGTATATTTGTCATTTTAATGCAATTTTATTCATGCTTTTTTCATTTATTAAGGATTTTTTTATCGATCAAAACATTTTTTTAAAATATTTCCTCCATGATATTGAACAGACTATCATTTTATATGAACTTCATCGATAACATTTTATTTTGATTCACTTTTAATTATATGCCGTAAAAATTCGTTATTAATTAAAAGTAATTTCATTTTTATTAACTTTGATTCAAACAGTTGTTTAATCATAAATTAGCGACAAATTTTACGTATTTTTATTTTTCACTTCGATTTTTATGATATTTCAATTGAAATCTTTTAATTTTTTATTTATTCAAGATCGATCATGAATATTGTTCATTTTGACTTAATTTTAATGATAATGTTTTTATAATAATAAAGTAATCATGAAAATGCTTTTTTTTTTAATACAATGAATTTTTCTTCCTTTTCAATGATATTTTCTTCGGCGATCGCATGATTAGATCAGTGATAAATATTTCTTTGATACAATACCGATTTCGAGGTCCCCTCTTTTCGCCCGATTCAAAATCAAATCGCCGTCCTCGTCGTACTGCAAACATTGATTATTCTGCCCCGAAAAGTATTCCGGATACACGAACGAAAAAGTTCTGGTCACGTCTGCGATTGAAGAAGGCAAATATTAATTCGAATTTGAGGAATCGAAATATTTTTGGCGTTTGAATTTCGCACGAAAATTGAATAACAGCCAAATAATTGTTTCAAAAATGTTCCAAATCAAAAATCGTGTTGGGTTGTCCAATATTTAGCTTTTATCAGTGATGTTTTTTTATAGAAAAAATAGTACAAATTTTGGGATAAATATTTTTTTTTTTTCAACTTTAAAACGATGAAATATCACGTTTTCATTAATTTCGAAATTTACGATTTTTGAAGTCGTACTAAATTGACGAATATTAATAAACTTATTCAGCACAAAATTTGGGGCTGATTTTGAGATTTTTTTTATTCGGGTGAAATATTACTTACAATTTGCATGGGAATTGACTTCCCTCGAGTTGTCGCTTTCCGTGTGTATTTCAGACGTTACTGTGTACATATTTTATACGACTCCAGGCCCACAGAGTAATCGAACGGGATGAAAAAAAACCGTTTTTATCCTCCTTTCTTCCCCTTTTTCTTATTTATGTACTGTAAAGATATAATTTCTTGAAAAACTGTTCATTCAAAAAAGTTGTTATTGACTACTGATTAAAAAAAAAGCAAATATTCAAACTCGCATAAAAATTATTATTTTAAAAAATATTCAATTACTTGAATCGATGCGAATATTAGGCAACGAAAAAAAAAACTGACACAAAAATTGTTAAAGGTCGAAAAAAATGATATAGAAAAAAGTGTTTAAATAGAACATTTTGCAAATCGTTTGTTTTGGTTTGTTCGGGTTCATATAAAAAGCATGAATAAGTGGGAAAAAAATTACGAATTTTTAAAAAATTACTAATTCATTTCGTGAATTGAATTTTTAGGAAATTGGTTATTTTTTAAATAATATAATACAATACACGTGTTCAAGCTTACGTGGCTCAACAGGTAGATTATTTGTATGGAATTGAAGAATGATGAACTGCAGGAATGAACTTCTTTGCGTCAGAACTACTCCGCGTTTGACCGTTATACAATGGAGTAATGAAATGCTAAAGTCCTATTATTAGATTTTCTTATGTCCCTGCTGATTATGAAATATTGTCTCGACGCTTTGGCATCTGTTCAATATTTCAAGGGCTCAGGTCGATATTCCCATTTTTTCCTGCAGGAAAAAATCGAAAAAAAGAGTTTGAAAAAATATTCGGTTTTTTTTTCTGCATCTTCAATAGAGGTTCGATAAATTACTCAAAATAATTATGTTTTTATGATAAAAAATGTCCGTCTTGATTTTTGAGAAACGCCTGATAAAGTTTTTCTAAATAGTTAGAATTTCTTAATTTTGAAAAAATTTCAAAATTTGTCATTTGCAGAATATTTTGGTCAACAATTTGCAGACATTTTTCATTTTGTTTTTAAAATTGAATTTCATTTCATTAAATAAATGAAATGTAGTTATATAAATTTAATTTAATTTTACGGTTCTGGAGTTTTTTCAACTTCTTTGATTTTCTCGAATGTTTCGGAAAGATCTACTTTCAAAATTCTTGCGTATGAATTTTGTTTTTTTTTCGCTATAAAATCAAATCGAATATCATCTTTTTTTCTACATTCTTTCCATAGCTCACGCAATACTGTATTCTTTCGAAGACCCAATTTTTTAGTTTTTAAAACCTGCTTTTAAATTATTTTGCACGTTTTTTAAATGACGGTTTTCGGTTTATTTGTATATTTTAAGCTCGTGCCTTTTTAAAATGTTTAACGCTTGATTTTTATTAACTTGATTTTTACTCCGAATTTGTCCTTCTGGTATTTGTACTCTTTACAAATAAAAAATATTTTTCTGTGTATGATCATGAAATATCGGCGCGGTGTTATCAGCACCTGATAAAAGTTTCGCGAGTTACACGTCGCCCGTAGCAAATCTTAACGTGTGCGAAAAAATATATATTCAAAACAAGCCAGAACCTGATTGCGATAATTTATTTGCCTTGTCATTCCCGCCACCCTGGAGGTAACAGAAGTTAATGAAAATTGGATCCAACTATCGAGATTGTAGCTACAACAATTGTGAAAACCTCAAAGAATGAGACCGGAAGTATTACTATGAGGTTCAAGTCGGAATAACAATACTAATCATAATTAGTATCTCATAAAGAAACAACTGTTAATTGAATATGCCGGGTCCATCCACGGATTAGGGAATAACGAAAATATCGTAACTGCCTTGTCAGCAGCTGATAAAATATTATCATCTGAGCCGGCGCGCCGTCGAATCCTCGCCAGAGGGCAGACGCGTGGCAGAAACGGTAATAGCGACAAACAACAATTACGTAAACAAATCATTTAATTTATCGAAGATTGCGCGCTTCAATCATATTTATTCGAATCTCCACCACAAGACGCGCCGATTACGAAACAAAAAAACACGACAGATACCGAACTCTCTTATGCTTGTCCACTAGCCTAAAGAGAGAGCAATTGCGTGCGAGAAAGATAGCGTCCTTTCATTCGACCAATGAGGGACGACCACGCTTCGCCACGCGGATTCGAAGCGGCGACGATGCACGAGCGTCACCATTGCCCTTCCAAGCAATTTTTTCTTTGCCTCGTTTCCTCGTCTCGGGTCCGCGATCATCACTCGGCGCTTCCTGTTCTTTTGCGTGCCTCACTCTCTCTTTCTCTCTCACTCGACCGCAACGCGCACGCGCTCTGTCTCTTGCGCCGACGCCGTCGTTTCCTTTGCCACGGCGGCACATAAACTCGCGTTCTGCAACAGCCTCATTCGCGCCGCGTCCACCGACGAGTACGCATCGCGGGACACTTCACGCTTCACGGTTTTTTTCCTTCCATTCTATCTCGCCTGAACGATCCACGTCCGATCGTAGCAAATAACAAATATGAAGTTAAACGGGTTTTACGTTCTCGCGTTGTTTTGTCTCGTCGGGCTCGCCCGCGCGAGCACTGCTGTCGAGGAAGACGAGGGCGTCCTCGTCATCACGAAGGACAACTTCGAGAAGGTCCTCGAGGATTACGACTACGTCCTGTTTGAATTCTGTGAGTACAATGATTATTTGATGATAAAACGCCTCGATAATTCGACGAACTCGACTTTTTTCCTTACCTCGACCAACGCACTTGCTTTTTTCTTTTCGAACCGTTGGCCATCCACCGGGACTCAAAATTCCCCCTTCCAGATGGCAATTGACACGTCATTCAGATACTACGCCATGAATTTTAACTTCACTCGCTTTACTTTTACACTTTGACACATTCAACGACTATCTGCACGTATTTTAGCGCTTTTTTTGCCTACTCAACGACGCGAAAACGACGCTCGCTTAAGCTCCAGGCACAAGCACACCGAACTGGCTGATCGCGAGCCGTACGACAGTCGATAATTATACGTGTGCACACACGTGCCAGAGCAATTATCGAACATGCCTTTTCCAGCGGGTCTTTGTTTTATGCTTCATTCTGTTCTTTTTATCTTCAGCATTGAACGATGACGAAACTTTTTTCTCTCTGGGCATCCTCGCAAGGAGGAGGGCGCGATCCATATGGGGTTTTTGGCGATCTGTTGCTTTTTTGTTTCGTTTTTCGGAATGATGTAAATTTCCATGTACGGGGATAGAAGATCGCTGAAAGTCTCTGTTTTTTGTAAATTGTTTTTTTTTTGTAAGAAACTGAACAAATAATTCGCAATTGAACAATTTTGGAAACACAGTCTATTAAAAAAAAACTCGGTATACCTCTTTTAGATACAAATTTCAGAAACTATTTTAGAAAAATCGGACAATTTGAAAAAAAGCAAATTGTGCTTAAAAAAATTGAAAACCTTAAAAATTGACAAGACAAAAGATTCAGGAGAAAAAATTAATCATGAATAAAAACACGAAAAAAACTAATCTGGGGAAAAATGAAAGGCTTGAATAAAAATAGGGGAAAACACGAAACTAGGTTAAAATTGTAGGTTAAACATGTATTTGAAAAATAAAAAATATGTAATTCGAAGAATGCCCAAAATATAACGAAAAGTGTCACCCACCCCATTTTTGTTTCATTATAAAAAGGAAAGAAAACAGCAGCTATGAGATCTGTTTTCGTCCTCAGATGCACCATGGTGCGGTCACTGCAAAGCTCTAGCTCCCGAGTTTGTCAAGGCTGCCAAGACCCTGGCGGATAAGAATTCTCCCGTCAAGCTAGCCAAGATAGACGCAACCCAGGAGATGGAACTTGCCAAGAAGTACGATGTGCGTGGATATCCGACTCTTAAATTCTACCGCAAGCCGAACTTCATCGAGTACGGCGGCGGTCGCCAGGCGGCTGACATCGTCACTTGGGTTGAAAAGAAGAGTGGCCCGCCAGCCAAGAGTGTTGAGACCGTTAAGGATGCGACTGACCTAATTGAATCCAACAACGTCATCATCGTTGGTTTCTTCGAGGCAAGTTTCTTAAAAGTTGGAAGATTCTCTATTTGCATTTCCAAGCTGCACGATTTTCGTTTTCTCATGATCTTTATCAACGAGTACATTATCGTTTTTTGTTCCGTATTTTTTCATTTCTTTTTTTTTCCTCGTTATGGCACTTTTTCCGGCAAATATTCCATTGAAATCCACATATGAGGATATCTTATGTAACGGTTTTCTCATCATTCAGGATCCGGAAAGTGCCGCGGCGAAAATTCATCTCGAGGTGGCTGCAGCTACGGACGATCACCTTTTCGCCATTACCAGTGCCCAGGAAGTATTCGATGAATACTCTGCAAAGGATGGACAAATTGTTCTCTTCAAGAAGGTACTCAGTCTTTAAACAATGTGCCGTTTTCTTAAAAACTGTAACAAACCTAAAAAACTCGAGGCTTTCTTAAAAAAAAATTGTAATGGAAAAAATGAAAGGAACATCGAAAAATTCTAACTTTTTTTTTAAATTGACGCGATATTGAAAATTTCGAAGATTTTCTGAGAAATTTGAAGAAAAATGGACGAATGTTAACCTTTTCTAAAAAAATTTGGAACATAATCGGAAATTCAAAAATTTGCTGGAAGATTTGACGAGACACAAAAAAACTAGGCCGTCCTCATTGATATTTAATCTTGTCGCGTTTATCGCTAGTTCGACGAGGGCAAAGTCACGTTCGAAGGTGAACTGACCGCCGAGGAGCTCAAGAAATTCGTCACCGTCCAATCCCTCCCGTTGCTCGTTGACTTCAACCACGAGACCGCGCAGAAGATCTTCAGTGGTGCCATCAAGAGCCACCTCTTGGTGTTCTTGAGCAAGAAAGCCGGCGACTTTGAGAAGTACAGCGAAGAAATCAAGAAGCCAGCAGCCGACTTCCGCGGTGACGTACGTATATTCACTTTGAGCGAAATATACGGAGTGTATTTATTAAGTTGGCACGATTAAAACTCGTGTAAGCTGTACAATGTAGGAAAAAAAATATTTTAACAAAAGTTACAAAGTTTCAACAAAAGTAACTGATGAAATTGGCGATTGTTGACTTACTGGACATTTTCAAACCCACTTCAAGGTCAATTTTGAGTATTTAAAAAGAAACCAACATTTTTTCAACTACTAATTTTTTAAGTAAGAAAAAGAGCTTCTCTACGACTCAAGTGTTTCAAATATTTCGAACTATCTATTTTGCAGATTAATCAAAGTATCTCCAAAAATCAAAGTCGAACAGAAAAAATGTTCGAACAGAAGTAACGCGCTTTTTTACGCGGTAAATAGTTCCGAAACAAAAACCTTTTATTCTCGTTATTTTCTATGTCAAAAATCTGAACATATAGTTGGAAATGTTTTTTTTTTAATAAAAATCCAGAATTTCTAAGAAAACTAGAATTTTCTTAAAATCTGACGCCCAAAAAATCAAAAATTTCTAAAAAATGTAAAATCGGTCGACAGGTACTATTCGTGACGATTAACTCAGACGAGGACGATCACGAGAGAATACTCGAGTTCTTCGGCATGAAGAAGGACGAAGTGCCAGCGATGCGAGCGATCCGACTCGAAGAAGACATGGCGAAATTCAAGCCCGAAAATCCAAAGATCGAGAGCGAGAACATTAAGTCCTTCGTGAGCGATTTCCGTGACGGCAAACTCAAGCGCCATCTATTGACGCAGGATCTTCCCGAGGATTGGGACAAGGCGCCGGTCAAGGTACTCGTCGGCTCGAACTTCGCCGAGGTCGCTTATAACAAGGAAAAGGATGTTCTCGTTGAATTCTACGCTCCCTGGTGTGGACACTGCAAACAACTCGTGCCGATATACGATGCCGTACGTTTTCTCAACCTCTCTTCGCTTTATTTCCTCGCGTTCGATGTGTTCGTTCTTTTTTAATTTTTATTGTTATTTAATACTTTTCTATTTGGGTTTGTTTGGGTTCGCGCAGCTCGGCGAAAAGTTCAAGGACAGCGAGACAGTCGTGATCGCCAAAATGGACGCAACGGCCAACGAACTCGACGATATCAAGATCGAAAGTTTCCCGACCATAAAACTCTACAAGAAGGGCGACAACGAGGTACGCACAACTTCGATTTTATTTATTATCATTTATTTTATTTCTTTGTATAGTTCCTCACCGTTCACTCTTTCGGGTTTTTTACGGCCTCTCTCTTCTTATTTCCTTTTTTTTATCATTTATTTATTTGTTTATTACAATCGTAATTAACAAATTAAAAAAATAATGCGCCGAGAAAAAGAAAGAAGACAATCCATGTGACAAATATAGAAAAACGCAAATCCGAAAAGGAAAGTTTGCTGAGTATCGAAAATAAAATATGTACAGTGGAGCGATGGTAAATATAGATTAAAAACTTTTCGGAAAGAAACCCAAGAATATGAGAAGAAAAAAATCAAGAAACCGAAGAGAAAAGAATCAGAAATATTTCGAGATAGGAAAGAAACTAAACTGAAAACAGAGTAGAAAAAGCGTATGAACAAAAGATGTCTAGGAACCCGTTTATTAAAAATGTTACATTTTTTCTCCTTGCACAGGCTGTCGACTACAATGGCGAGAGAACGCTGGAGGGTCTCAGCAAGTTCATCGAGAGTGGCGGAGAATACGGAAAAGCCGCCGAAGAGGTAAATGATCTATTTTTTAATACGTACGGAACTTAAGCACAATAAAGAACAATAATTAAAAAAAAAACTATTATAAGTATGCCCCAGAAATCGCGGTTCTGGCGATAAGAATTATTTCAACATATTTTGTGTATATTAACAATAATAATATATTTTTAATAACACAATTATAGTTAGTCATAATCAATATTAACATACAATTTACTAATGCTCAATTAATGTACGGCTATTATTCCGTAATGAATACGGAATAATAGATAATATTAATTCATTAATCATATTAATTAGTGATAATAATGAATAATATTAATTTATAATAATGAATATAACAATTGTACAATCATCGCAGGCTCAGGAGGAGGACGAGGACGATGACGTGCCAAGGAAGGACGAGTTGTAAGCGCCGATACGTGCAGAAAACGTAGTTATACAAATGAAGATGAAAAGTAATACACGGATGAGAAACGTAGCGGAGGGTGCGGAGAAAGCGGATATAAAAAGGACGAAAGAAGATACGCGTAACTGAGAGTACAGACGACTTGAGTGAGAGTGAGAGGAAGAAGGAGAGAGAATACAAGGAGCTCGACAATGTCAAACAGGAAATATCCCCCGTGGCTTGAAACAAGATACACGAAGACGAGTGACTTGCTGTGAATAGCCACGATAATTCACGTCTCGACGGTACTTAGCCCCCTCGTTTTCTTTTTTCTCTCGAATACCTCGTACGCTTTTTACTTCATTTTTCTTTCCCTTTCACAAGCTAATCCCATTTTTCAAACGGTTTTACTTTTCATAAAAAAAACAGTTTACAACTTCAAAAAAGCGCTTCGTTTCGTTGAGAAAAACGGAAAAGCCAGTGACTCTGATTTCGATTTTTCCCATACGAAAAATATTTTTCTAATAAAAAAGAACGATATTTTGCCTTTGTTCCCCTTCGTGATCGTCTTTCGTTTCCTTTTTGTTCCTTTTTTTGTGTACCGTTGAGAAAGCCTTCCTTTACACCTCCCTTACCCGAAGTTAATCAAAGAGGCCGATTGAAGCGACGAGAAAAAAGGGAATAACGAATGAAATTAAGTAACGCAACAACTCGACGGAATGAAACAGAATTCCGTTTCCCCGACCGAGCGAGTGTGTGTATGCATGAGAGAGCGAGAAAGAGAGATAAAATATGAGGACGAAAAAAAAGCTTTTTATTTTTATAAGATAGTTGAGATTCTTTTATTTGTCTCCTCCAGTTTGACGTCTTTTCCATGATGTGCATTTTTGTAATAAAACAGAAGAAAAGAAGGGTAATGAAAGGCCAGAAAAAAAGAGGGACTTTAGGTACATGCGCTCTTACATTCTTCAATCCCATTCAATTCCATTTCGAAGCATTTCATTGATGCACGCGGGAATATATATACATGCATATATATTTGCGTGTCCATAGCATCAGTTTTCCGACTGACTGAAACAATGCAGACACTGCTATTAATTATTCTTGGAGAATCGAGATATCATGGGCGAAATTCTATCTCGTCTTTATTATTATTATATATATAAATATATATATACGTGCGGAGTAAATGTATGAAAATATAAAAAAGCGACGATATTATTCTACGCCCTTTGATGTTTAGTTATTTTCCCTTTCCGATATTGATAGTCACGTTTTTTCAGGGTTTTATTGATCAAAATAGCGATTCGCAATTTGGATGAAAATTTAATATTCAATTTTTTTAAATGTATTTTTTTAAATTATCTTGTAACAAAGTGAGTTCAACGATGAACGATTTAATTATGACAGTGATAACAAAGCCGAAACAATTTTTTACTTCGCGACATTCGAAATAAGGAAGTCCGTGAAATTATGACTTTTTTATTTGTAATAATCTCGAAGAATGCACTTCAATTTTATACTCGAATGGAAATAAAATCAATAATTATGAAAGCGTAAGGAAATTTATAAAAAGTTTTAATAAAATTCATTAATCCTTGTAATCTTCAACGGTTGAAGGTAAAAAACGAAAAGCGAGAATTTGATGGCGTTTCATTAAATTTTTTGTCAGTAAGATATTTTATTCGTGGAGATTATGACAATTATTGACTGTAATTAAGCACTGCATTAACTTGCAACAATTATAGGACATCCGTACGGGTAGAGGGAGGTGATGTTGGTAAAGGGCACTGAGATTCTAACCTATGAATTTCCCTGTTTTCGTACTTTCCTTTATTACTTTGTGTTGTGTTTACGTTTGTTCGCCTCGCAATGGGCAATTTCTGCTTTATATGTTTGTTCAATTAGTGGTAATATTTTTGAAAAAATTTCGATGACAAAAGTCAAATTCTTTGATGTAATTAACGGAGGGGCAAACGTATTTGGTATAATATCTCGAAAATCGTGACGTTTTGCAGCGCAAGCGTGAACATAGTTTTGAGGTTAGGCTCGCTTGTTTCGAAAAAAAATGAGCAAAAAAGACTTCAATGTGTTGGCCCTAAGTGACTTTATTCGTGAGATTTTGTCCTTGACCGAGGGAGTCAAAAGGGTCCTTGAATTTGAGTGCATGGAGGCACGGTATGTTTTGCAACCTTGCACGATCGAAACGATGATTGAAAAGGAAATCGGCGAGGAATGCTGCACCTGTGATTCGGTGAGTAGCGCTGGTTTGTTCGAAGAAATATTGGATTTTATATGTTAGATATTGGCAAAAATTCCGCCCTTACACAGAGGTGTTGCTGTGACGCTTAATTTTCATCGTGGACATAAGTACTTTTCTGAGCGCTGCTTTTCGATATTCTAAGCGCCACTACGCGTCGCTGTAGCAAAGAAGAGTGTTTTGCCCTTATCTCTTGCCGCTGTATTAATTTACCAATTTTTACTTTCATTTGCGATTAATTTTGTTGTAATCATGTTTAGCAATAGAGCAATAGAGATGAATGAACGTGTATATAAATTTACTGATCAAGCCGCAACAATGACAAACAATCTCTTTCCGATATAAAGATTGAATATCGTTCATGTTTATCGCGGTCGATTACATATTGAAAAAACGCGTGTGATATAATGAAAATATTAATTACAATGAGTACGGTAATCGGCATTTTTTTTTTAATTTAATATATTACGAGATTTCATCGACTTCTCCGACCACTTTTCCGAAATCTCAAAAATCACGATATTTCAAAAGGTCGCAGGGTGAGCTTCTTATATGCTATGGAGATTGAATGGGTGTATTTGGAAAAGGTTTTTGCCTGACTTAAATAATGGCGTTGGAATTATATCGATATCTCGTATAGTTTTCCCAGAAAGTCCACTTGAAAAACCACAAAAAAAGAGGCAAAGGGAAAAATTTGGTATGGAAATTTGCTGGAAATGGAATGCTGGAAATTTGCTGGAACGGGTATGGAAAAATTTGGAAAAATCGATGCCCCAACTTTGAAATTCTGCCAAAAATCGAAAAATCATCGGATTTTGATGATTAAAAAAGCATTTTGAAGAGAAAATCACAACGAAGAGATTGAGCACAGAGTGGAGTGCGAATTCTTAAAAGGAGAAAAGTTATCGATGATTTAGTGAAAAAAACTTATTTTCCCCAAAAATCCAAAAAAATTTTGAATTCTAAATATCTTTTTAATTCATCCATTTCGATGTAATTTTATCCTCTGATCACGAATCTACCATTAATTTCCCCCAGAGCCCAAAATTTCTGTGAAAAAATCGTAAAACACTTCTAAAAACATAATTTTTTGCTGTATATCCATCGACTGAGAATCTCAACCCCAATTTCACACATGACATATATCTTATATTAACGATTCGTAAATAAGCCGATTACTCATAGTGGCGGGGGTGCTAACTTGTAAAAAATACTTGTCTTCAAGCCGCCCATAAGAACTTGTCCTTGTATGTATGTCTGACTTCGTTGACAAAAGTTCTGTTTTCCTCTTTCACCCACGTAACATCCTTTTGTCGCCACGCACCAAGCGGTAGAAATAGGAACTAAAACTCTCCAACTGCCGAACCAAACTGTCCAATAATATCTACCCCTACTGCCGTTAGGGGTACAAACCTAACCTCATCAAATGATCTCACATTCAAATACGTTTTTCCGGTGGTGATACTTACTGAATGATTTGTAGAAATCCTCACTTGAAGATCATGCGGAAGAAATAGTCGAGGGTATCGGCCGAGCGTTGGCTCAAGCTCAGGAATTACGTGAAAAAATAGTGACGAATATTTCAAAGCAGAAACGAAAGGCGAGGGAGCCCGATCTCGAAACAATTTACATGCCGGTTAAAAAGGTTACTTCGAAAAAATCGGGAAACGCGGGAAAACAAAAGTCAACAAAATCACCGGATTCGAAGAATAAGCCGACGGTTGATACATCGAGAATAAAGACTTCCGGATGCAAGGTTATGGCGAGCAAAGAAGTCGAATCGAAGATTCAGGTTCCAATGGAAAAGAAATTCGAATGCAAGACCGTTACGCAGAAGAAGCTTTTACAATTGTCCGCTGGAAATACAATGGCGCTCGCGAAAGGGCGTCCTACGAAAAATTTCGTTACGGCAAACAAGTGCAATATAAAAAAATTGCAGCGTAACTCTAAGTCAATGGTTGATCTGAATTCAGCTGCGAATTTCACCAAGGTGAGGTTAAGAGATAAAACATCATTTTCAATTAATACCTAACCTCTTCTTAAACAATTTCGCTTTTTATATTTGTATTCCTTTCGTATTATTATTTATTATTTCTATCTTATATGCTTTTCGAATAAAAAAAAGAGATCGAGAGATTTGTCTCCCTTGAGTGGTACTTCAGAGACCCTCAGCAGTTGTACAACATCGATAGCGCAATTGAACGATTTAATGACAAAAGTGTCAGTGGAAGCTACGAAAGAAGCTTCGACTCAGGAAAATAAAAATGCGAATTGTCCGTGTCATGGCGTCGGAGTTAAAAAAATATCCCAAAAACGCGTAAGATCGACGATAGATCTGATGGAAGCCCTAGACAGATTCGGAATTCCAGGCCCCATCGTTCGAATTCTTAAATCTTATCACTCCTACACAAACAAAAAACATTCGACGAATGAGATCACTTACAAGCGATGCCAACGCGCTACCGACAAATTTCTCGCGGAATTCAACAATCTGGTGAGTACTAAAATAACAGAAGGCTCGGATCTAACTTCACGTCAATCGCCTGTTGTTTATTACCAGAACGATTATCGTACCACTCAACGAGAAACGACGCTTTCGGAGCTTGCCGATTTGACGATTAACTTTGCATCCCTCTTTCGACGATTGTACGAACCACGATGCGACGTTACCGACCGAACCTTCGACGAGATAACGGCTCAGTATACCGATCTAAACATCCGTGGGAAATCTTATCCGTTAGAAAAATTCGAACTGTCCAAATATCGAAAATCGAAAAAAACCGTTATCCCAGTCGGTGGAAATTCGAATGGCTGGTCGGCCAATGGAATTTGGTATCGTTCGAATCCTGACAGTTTTCCCAGTAAGTTTACAAATTCCAAAGGTCCCTATATCCCTCGTTTCGTTTTTCCTCGATCTTATTTCTTTCTCTATTAAGTTCTCGCAATAATAATAATAATATTTGTCCCGAGGTACGACGGGAATTCACTGCATACGTTACGCCAACAAGCGCCAACTGTTGACCTTCTTCGAACTAAACCAGCGTCTCCAGCTGATGCTTTATCACGAGAAGTTGATCGATTTACTGACTACGGTCATTATACCGAATGTTCTTGAGAGTTTTGATAATTCCAGCGCGGAATACAGCGAGGCCTACAAAATGATGTTTACGATTGCGCAAGCCCTCAACCCTCGGGTTCCCACGCTCGTACGAACGGACGTGTAGAGGTTATCGCCATCGATCAAACATTCACCAATTTCATCGCTCGGCTGCTTTTTCTTATGTTCTCCTTCAAATACTTCACAATAAATGTGTCAGAAAGAAAGATCGTAAAGTTTTTCCCCGAATTCTTCGATCGCGATAACTAATACAATATGGAAACTGAGTGCGTGTTCGTAAAGCCAAGGGGCCAGTTTGGAAAATGGTGCAATTTTGAGGAGAGTGACAAACTCGAAATTGACATCAAATCAAATTCCTCGTTGGCTAATGATTACGTCAGAATCGATCCTGTCTCCGAAGGAACGCAATTTAGCAAGAGCTATTCCGCGCATGAGGTAAATTACTGAGGAGAACTTAACCTCCCATTCGAAGTTGGCAGCATTTGGCCTAGACACTTTTGTATTCCCTCAGGTAAATACAACGACAGCGACTTTCAAAGAATCGAGTTTCCATCACGTTGAGGGTGGTTGGCCAAAAGACATAAACATGCACGATTTGGAACAAACAGTGAGATACAGGCGCAAAATAGAAAAGGATGAATTGTATATACATACAATGCTACAGTTACTGCCAGTAATTATGATAAAATAATTTTTCAAAATTACGTAATTGAGGAAAACCAAAAAAATATGATCTACAACATTGAAATATTATTACTAAGCCAATGGAACACTGTATATTGCAAAACAATGCTTGCAACATCTACGAGCAATACTTTCAAGATACCGAGCCATTGTCACTGGTGCAAAGGACTTTTTCCCGTACCGTAAACGTTTATCGGGACTTGGCATCCCTCAAACGTCCCATCACTCACCTTTCGTGGTCACCTGACCAAGGATCCAGATTAGCAGTGAGTTACTGCAATACGGATTTCAAGAAAGCTAAAAACTACAGTCCATGCTCGTATATCTGGGATGTCGGTAAGTTACCGACGCGGCTTACTCAGCGCCTCACATTACTCGTTCGGGATGATTTTTTTTTTTCAGAAAACCCAAACAATCCTTTTCTAACGTTGAAACCACAATGTCCCATTATGTCAATGGAGTACAGTCCAAAAGACAGCAACACACTGGTAAGTGGCTTAACTTCCGGACAAGTCGCGTGCTGGGATGTGAGGAGGGGCTCGGAACCAATTGAAATAAGTCTGATCGAGGAAAGCCACAGAGATCCGTGCGACAAAGTACTCTGGATTAATAGCAAGACCGGAACCGAGTTTTTCAGCGCATCCAGAGATGGACAGGTCTTTTTTTTCGTACTTTTTCGGCCAATCAAATTGCTCCTCGCGAAGGTACGGAAAATGGGCCAATGACGCACGCCATTACATTTTGTAGGTTAAGTGGTGGGACACTAGGAAGATACAGACGCCGACCGACAATTTGGTAATTGATTTGATCAAACCCGAGGAACAGGACATCAATAGGGCGACTGGAATTTCAGCGTTGCAGTTCGAGCCCTCCATCGGTACACGCTTCATGTGTGGCCTCGAAAATGGTAATTTACAATGACAGTTCACATTTTCAGCACACCGTATGAAATTGGACAAAAAATGAAAAATCACCAACTTCAAATACAATCCTACAGATCAGCGATACGAAATTTTGAAGATCTAGGATTTGTTTCTAATTTTAATAAGCTAAAGATCCGGCTGTCAAGTTGACAGTTAAATTGCAGGTACCGTCATTTCTGGCAATCGAAAAGGGAAAACGCCTGGTGAAAAAATGGCGATGAGGTTCAAAGCGCAGTGCGGACCGGTAATCAGCGTCGAGAGGAATCCGATATTCGTCAAGAACTTTTTGACGGTTGGCGATTGGACGGCCAGATTATGGTCTGAAGATTGCCGCGAATCGTCCATCGCTTGGACCCCGTAAGTTCACACGAAAATCGTTTCATCGATAACATCAAATGTTATAATCGCAGTTTTCAATATCCGAATCATCTGCAAAAATAAAAATTATCTGAATAATTTAAGATTGGGCAGAGTGATGACTCTGATTTCATATCGTCTAGGAAATGCAAGATTTAGATTAACATTTAATAACTAGTTTAAGAAATTATATATCTAATATCTCGATAATCTAGATGCTTCATCGGAAAAGTCGAAGATTTCGAAAGAAAAATTACTTATTGTTAATACTTCAAATAATCATTTGAAGATTCACTTTGCATTGATATTTTTTATATCTGAAAACAACATAAAAATGTTCAGGGGTCACCGCGATCTTTTGACTGGTGGTGCGTGGAGTGCAACTCGATATTCGGTTTTTTTTCTGACAAAGATTGATGGTACTCTCGACGTTTGGGATCTACTTGTCCAGCAGGATTCCCCCGTTCTTAGCATCAAGGTAAAATATAACCTCAACCTTAAACCGAAAAACCAAGAAAACGTGCATCCCTGAAAAATGTTTTCGTTTTTTGCGATTGGATGAATTTGATTTCATAACTGTTTAATTGCAGATTTGTGTTTTGCTATTATTTTTAGATAATGGTTAATACTTCAATGTAAAACGATGTTCGGGTATTTATCTAGGTATGCGATGAAGCGTTGACTTCTATGAGACCCCACGAACAGGGGCGCCTCGTCGCGGTTGGGGGAAAAAATGGAACTACTTATCTCTTGGAGTTTTCCGAAGCTCTCACGACTAATCAAAAAAATGACAAGCTACTACTAACAGCGGTAAATTGCGTTTCCAATCTCACTCAACGGTAAAACTCAAGAACTAACCGCATTTTTCGATTCAAAATAGTTTTTGGATCGAGAAACGCGCCGGGAAAAGGTCATAGAGGCGAAAAACCGTGAGATAAGATTGAAGATGAAATCTGTCCGTCACGAAGCCGATTCGGAAGGTCTCGAGGGACACCCAAAAGGTGGCGCTGAAAAAACTCGCTTTTTGGACTCGGAAGATCCTTTGATTGTTCAGTGTGAACAGGAGTACGAAGCGGCAATTGAAGCGGTAATCGAAATATAGTAATAAATACTTAATTATAAAATCACAACGATAATATCCCAAATTTAAAACCATTGCACATTTTCTTTTTAGGAAATTGCAAGGACCGCTTTAATTGACAACGAAGTTAATAACAATAATTTTCAGCACAGTCCGTCAACCAACAATTGAAATTAACTTGAAAACATAAATTGTTTCGCTAAAAGTTAAACGGGTTGTACACTCCCGATACAATATTATCGCGTTCTGTAACAAATCGATCCAAAAATACATAGTAAAAGGTGGTAAACCATAATCAGTAAAAAGATTGTTATCGGTAACAGATGATTATCCGTAACAAAGTTTTATCGGAAATATATGGTTATCAGTTAAAAATTGTTATTAATTTGATACAAAGATGTAGCAATTATGATTTGAAAATCCCGCGTCCGATGGGTACGCCCACCGGCAACCCTCTACCGACGAATCTCTGTACTTCACGCCTCATCCCGGCTTTTTCCATCTATGTACACAGCAGTGCACACGGTGCATTCTTCGTGTAACCTGCAAATATCGTTCTCTCTCTTTCTCGCCCCTATAATTCGTCTGCTCTGAAAAAAAAACAGGAGGACCGAACGATAAATATTGAAAACGAAAAAAAAAAAGTAAACTTCCGTGGATCGCAGGCGCCGTAAACCGCTCCATTTCATTCCATTGGTGGCCTCGCGATATATCGTTTGAAGGTTGCGCGGTCGTTAAATCACGGATGAATGAGAAAGGCGTGCACGACTCGTCTCGGCGATTGAGACGACGCGAGTGTATTTATAAACCTGCCAAGAGAAAACCTTGAAAACGCGCGTAGACGTGTGACAGTTCGGGAACTCATCGCATTTGGGCTGTTTTTTTTGTTTCTCCCTTTCCTGCTCTATTTCTTTTCGCCTCGGGTTTTTTTTATTCCCCTTTTTTTCTCGGAACCCCTGACTCGTGGCGACGTAATCGGTTCTATTCTTCACCCAAAATGTCAAAATCCGATGCGCCGAAAATCGTGACAGCATTGTTCTCTTTCAAGGGGAAAAACAACGACGAGGTAATAGTCTTACAATAAAATCGATTCGCGGTTTAACCTCAAATTATGTTGGAAAAATAGACTTTGAGGCGACAAGGAAAAAAGTTGAGTTGATGGTGTTGGTAGATGATATGAAAATGTCCAATTTGCATTTTATCACCTTTTTTGTATTCTCATTGTAATAGTTTTCGTTTTTACGTCAGTATTGAAATCTTACTAGCTGTCATTATAAAGTTTCCCCTCGTCATTACATCTACCGTAACTAGTTATGTCAATTCTTCAGAAACGTAAAATCTCTTCAAATGCCACTGTCTGTCACGCCCCCTGTTAATGTCAATGCCGCTATGCCCAGCCTGCATGTATCAGCAATATTCACAGCAGCCCCGTCCGTCGTCAAAGTTGTGTTTCAGAAAGGGTGATGTGATAACGGTAACACAGACCGTCGACGGAGGCTGGTGGGAGGGTACGCTAAATGACAAGACTGCTTGGTTTCCATCAAACTATGTCAAAGAGTATCAACCCACAGGTACATTAAGTTACTTTGTTAAGAAAACCTGCTCAACGAAAAGATCCAGCAATTTCATTCCGTGCAGATAACGCTCGTTCCTCTGTCAAATCGTCACCTGAAAAGAGCCAGGAGTCGCCCGTCAAAGATCAGCGCATAAATCGAGACATCGTCCTCAAGGATCTTGTCGATTCGGAAAAGGCAAATGTCGCCGAATTGCAGGGCCTGGCAACGAACTTTCTTCAGCCTCTGGAATCTGCCAATATGTGAGTTCCCGTCAAAAGCGTTTGTTACGAGGAAGAGAAAACATTGTTATTATCATTTTTTAATGATCCATTCATTATTTACAGAATATTTACTTCATTGTCTTTCAAATTAAATTATTACTCTTTATACATTTATAGAAACGTTAATATTTATTAATGAATTAATCATTCAATACCTTAATTACTTTATTTCTGTTATAATTATCACTATTGCATAATCGCACAGCCTCAGCAAGAAAGAGTACAAACAGCTGATCGGCAATATCTACGATGTACTGGAGGCGCATCAGCGCCTGCTGAGCAGTGTGGAAGCGACCGTATCGCAAGGCCCGGATGCCAGAGTCGGCAATCTTTTTCTGATGCTAGCACCGAGGCTCAAGGCTGTTCACATGGCTTACTGCGCTGGACACCCCCAAGCGGTTTGCATCCTGGATCGATACAGGTGCGCAGAATATTTAGGCAAAATGTTGATGCGAGTGTTCGCGAGTCCAGTGGGAAATTCGACTTGTTCGTAACGAGGAGAGAAAAACAATGTTGCAGGGACGAGCTAAATGAGTTTATGGAGCGTAGCGGGGCTGTGACACCGGGCATATTGGTGATGACCACTGGGCTGAGCAAACCATTCCGAAGACTGGACAAGTATTCCGCCATGCTCCAGGAACTGGAGAGGCACACGGAGAAGAATCATCCTGACCGAGGCGACACCCAGCGCAGTGTTTCCGTTTATCGCGAAATTTCGGTTCGCAATTTTGTTCTTTTTTTTTCATTGTTTTTGGTAGCGAAATATAAAATCGTTATTTTTCTTAGGAGCGTTGCGCCGCGACGAGAAAACAAAGAGAACTGGCACTGCACGTGTTGACGAGCGGTATAAAAGGCTGGGAAGGCGAGGAACTAAACACCCTCGGGGATATTCTTCACGTTGGTCCGGTCACACTCGCTGTTGGCACCGAAAGACGGGACAGATACTTCGTTCTATTTCCGATGACGCTTCTAGTCCTCAGCACCAGTCCGAGAATGAGCTCCTTCGTCTACGAGGTGAGTTTCCACTTTTTTCATCGCTGCTGCCATTATTCTTATTAATATCATACTTATAATAACAATTAATATGTTCACACTTATTATTCTATAATTATAATATTGACAATAAATTATTGATCGATTTCTACATTAATATTGCGTCGTAAATAAAAATTAACATTTTTATTACTCTCAGGGTAAATTACCGTTAACCGGCATCGACGTAATGGCCGTTGCCGATACGGAAGACGTGAGGAATGCTTTCGAAATATCGGGTAATTTTTTTCGTTTATTAATAACAAGTCTTTAATTACAAGGCAATTAAATATTTAATATAGAACATATAATTTTATATTAATAATTCATATCGGATTATTATTATTATTATTATTATTATTATTATTACATTGAATTAGTAATAATATTATTATTTAACATAAAATTAATCCAAGCCCAAACGTTTTTGAACACCTCGAAGAAAGTTAATGAAAAAAATAATTAAAAAATAGAATCGCCCAACACCAAGATTTTTGACAGGATTTGATTGATCGCGATTCGGGTGTATCGACAGGCCCAATGATCGAGAGCATAGCGGTCTCGTGTCCGAGCAGGGACGAGCGTCAGCAGTGGATCGAGCTGTTGAGTCAGGAGGATAATTCGGTAGCGAGAACGGCAGAGATACCGTGTCACGTGAGTTTATTAGAGACGTATCGGGGCCCGGTTTACGGGCGTTTGTCCCGCTACTACGCGAGGCTAGTACGAAAAAAGATCATTAGCCCGGAGCTGGTGAAGAGGCTGCTATATCTCCAGTACGTGTACAAGCCGGATTTGAGCGCAGTCAGGATGCGCAAGCGCAACGAGATAACGACGTACGCGATCTGCCCGAGGAGAAGATCGAGCAACGATACGACAAGCGATGAGACGGACGAGATGATACTCGCTATACCGGAAGTGAGGGAAAAACGCTCGATCATGAAGTCGACAATTATGCTGGACGTGAGATACGCGTGGGATAGGGACGAGGCCCACTCGTCGCTTCCGGGAGAAGAAAACTGCGAAGACGAAGTTCTCCCGGCTTCTAGGAGCCTTCCGGGTCACGCGACCGGAAGTAAGAGAGACGAGAGCGACGATTTTGAACACTGGAGCGAAGCTCTCGAATCCTGGCGATCATGTCGTACCGTCACCAATCTCGTAGCCATCGATGAGGACCAACCTATCAAGCAAACCGGAAGTTGCGATCTACTTCCGTTTCCGGCCACCAGTCAACATTCCCTCGACTCCGGCATGGCCGAGAGTTGTCGCATGAATTCCGCGGATCTTAATTCCGCCTGCTATCGATATCGTCATAGGCTCGGCGAGGACAGACAAAATGGCGGTTTTCTCACCAGCGACACCGAAAGCGACAATTACGAGCATCAATGCATATGCAGCTCACCGTTCGGCTCGACACCGAGAACAAGCCCCATTAATTTACTCGATACCGATTTTTCGGCATTTTCGACGTGCGGGACTTCCGTCCTACCGGAAGTAACTGAAAATAAAACAGAACGACGATTACTCGACCTTGGAACTCCAGACAAACGAAATACTGTGCCATTGATGGCGGAGAGTAAAAACAATCCAACGCGACCCGGTAGATACGCAAAGGGCGAGATGAAAGAGAACGACGCGGATTCTCCTACGAAACAAGAGAAAATTTACACTTCCGGCTTGTACGCACACTGGTGGCTCAAGAAAGATATTCCGGGAATATCTACGATCACGGAACAAGGCAAGCTCCCCATGGCATGGCTGGTTTTTCTTTACGATTTTTTTCACATTTTTTTCTATGTACAGGGTGAGCGAGTTCGCACGGCCATATTGCTACCGAGATGCACTGCAGAGAAAAATGTATCAAAGAAAAGTTTGCTTATTTTAAGCAATGAAAATTATGGGCCTGATGATTTTTCGTTCAAAGATAATTTTCAAGGTTTTTTCCAGGTCGACTTCAATTTTTCGATGGGAACGAATGTTTCTTATTTCGGTATTATTTCCCCGCGAGAAATATGTCATTTTCTGTACCAATCTTTTTCCTGTTTAACTTCAATTTTCAAAGTTATTTTGAATGGTCAGCAAAGATGGTATCATAAAATATCATGGAAAGTAAAAGTCGAAGAGAGGAAGGTTTCAAACAAAATTTATTTATTTCCTTAAGTAGAAAATGATTCTGGAATTAAAAAATGTGAACTCCCACTGAAAAATCAAAGTTGACCTTGAAATGACCTCCAAAATTACTTAAGACTGATACATGATTGAGTTCATAATTTACGTTGATTAAACCTGTGAAACGTGTGTTCGAAATGTTTTTTTTCTAGCGTGCATCGCGCCGGAGATATTTCGCCGTGACAACTCGAATACACCCTGTATACAGGGTGTCCCGTTTTTCCAAGGTGACCCGAGGAAAAGACAAACGTCAGGATATCCTTCGTAACGGGACATCCTGTGTACTTGATTTGTATTCGACGAGAGTTCACCGAGTAACAGTTTCGCTACTAATTATATCTTATTGATTTGTTTTTTATTTATTTATATTTGTTAATTTGACAATCGTGAATTTTCATCAACTATGCTTTACTACGATCCACAGCCATGTTGTGAGAAGTATGCTTTTGTTGTGACATTTTTCGTACTAACCTCAAATGCCCATTCCGTTCCCCCGTCTCGATTATACAGGACGATCGGCGAAAAAAAAAGATTTTTCTCCAAAAAAAATGAAGTATCTTACCCAGAAAGAAATTTGAAGCGACACCTGGTGGCGAAATGTCGAATAACGAAAATCACATAAACAACTGAATAAACGTGGATTGGCTCCGTGTGCGAATTTGATAAAGTCGACAATTAATTTATGCCTATGAACGCTAGGCGGCGCTCGTGGTAGACTTAGAGACAATCGATGATTGGCCGAGTTTTCAAATATCTCCCCGTTTGACCGCCAGGTATCGCGCGCCCAAACCGTTCCTCCCGAAACAGTCACCCAATCTTATTCGTCGAGTGCGCTTCATATTCTTTTGATCCCTTTGAAAAATGTTTTTACCACGCAGACGAGCAATCAGTCGAACGGAAAGAGCCAATCGTCGGGAGCGGAACATTGTTCGTCACCAGGGATTAAAACCCCGTGGAGTTTAGCTTCGTTACGACCGGCGCCGCCTCTGTACTCGCTCAAGATTTATGGAAAAAGTGACAACGCAGAATCCGCAAGAACGCCACGCACACTCAGTCAGTACATTTCTCTCTCGCTCTTACGGTCATTACGAAAATTTGATTTATGCAAATTTTACAAATTATTTTTCGTTATCTGCAATTTATTCATTTTTTTCACTAAATATTTATTTTCGTTTACGATTTGTTTTGATTACGAATAATTTTCTTATTTGCAAAATTTAATCATTTACGTTTATTTATGTGTTTTTTTTAAATAAAAACATTACGGTTTAAAAAATGCATTGAATCTCTTGCGTGAACGCAGATGAACGGCAGTTTGAGGATGACGCGATAATATTGAAGGTCATCGAGGGTTACTGCCTGACGGTTAATGCCAGGTTTACCGTGCATTCTGGTAAGACGTTATTTCCTTTAAATTCTAGGTTTTTTTTCGCCTCGTTTCTGGTGTTTTGGCTTAAAAGAAAATGATTTTTTTTTAAATCATGAAACATTCGTTCGCCCATGCACTCGTTTATGTATTTTTTTTTTCTTTAATGCTAAGCATGGTTTCACTTATTGGTATGAAAATTCCGGTATTTTTTAGTGGTGGGGAGTGTCATAAATAGTGAAGCAGATACATAGTTTCTCATCTATCAGCTAAAGGATGTCACGTAGAGCATTTTTGATATCACAAATAATTGTAATTTTAGTCATGGGATCAGTAGAAGAAAAAATTAATTATTTTTTACTTTTATCTTTTGTAAGAACATGTAAAAGGTGAACCACGTGACACCTGAGTCGAAGTGACCCGAAATTTTTAAACCACGGTTTCTCAAGGTTCCAACATTTTTATTGTTGAATAAAAAGATTTTTATAAATTTGTGAGATCACGTCGATCTTTTACATGTCCTTATTATTGTAAAAATATTGTTTATTCCGAGACATCCGCACCACTGAACAATTATTCGCTTTTCATCATTTCACTCCAAGTTAGCAGCGCTTCCGGTGGTAACAGTGAGAACCACTATTTTTCGTCGTTATCCAGGACACTCCCTAACATACCAGTTTCGTCGCCTGTCTGCAAGATTATAGTTGTAACGATTTTTTATTGTGGAACAAAATGGTGTGACACGATTTTTGTTAACGTCCGAGATAATTGACATTTTCTTAAAAATAATTTTTGTCGAAGCATGCTTTCATCCTCTGATAATTTATATTTTCAAGTTCGACTAATCTTCGATATTACATGACATTTTTTTCGTAAATTATGCCCGCGGCATGTGACTGAAAGGGAATCTAGATATTTTTTTCTCTTCGTGACGCACAAGAATAATTCGTTTTTGTTTTATGTGTGTATTTTCCTGTTGTTCATTTTTCATTTTGCCTTTGCAATCGGGTTCAATCCTTTTGTTGCATGAGAAATGTCAAATCTTAGAAATCTTTCCATGACTTCAGAATTAGCTGATCCGTTCCTTTGCTCATTCAAAACGGATAATTACGTTTCGCACGAAAAGAAAGAACGACTGCAACGGCCCACGAGAGCAACGAAAGTAACGATAACGAACGATAGAAAATGACGAATCTTCCGCTCGAAAAGAAAAAAATTGAATAACGGTGAAGGTCCGCTCTCTCTGGTAATGACGAAATAACGAGGGCATATGAATTTTCAGCTCTGTTGGATAACGAGACGACTTATATAACGCGTGATGATAGCTTATCCGTAATGAATAGTAGAGTCGATCGTTGGGATTCGGGCGACGACAGGTATGTACCCGGTCACCTATCATGCCGAAACAATCATCAATAAAACGCAATCGCAACAGTAGCCAAGCCTCCGAAACTAATTCTGAAGTCAAAAAGAAGGGTAGGCTTCCGTAGTCATTCGTACAATCATAGAAACCGACTTCTTCATAAAACTTCAGGGGTTGTTGTAATGTGGGGCCCAAAGGTATCATTTTTCTGAGCAACATATTTATCGCTGCATTTTTGGAAAGATGCGAAATTTTGTTCCTTTTTTGAGGTACCTTGCAGGGTTTTCAGAAAGTAGCAACATTTAAAAATCGATATTGCCAAAACTGTGGCATTTCGCCAAAAATTCTTTTGGAAATCTCGTGAAATATTGAAAGTAACGTTTGCGAAAATTTCTCAGACTAGTCTACGGAAGCCTAGTAAAAAAAATTTTGAAATTAGATTGAAGAGAAGAATCAAAGAAATCGTTTTCATGTTTCCAACGCAGGAGCCTGTCGGAGACTGTTGAGACCCTGAAGGTAAACATCGCTGATTTGCAGACTAAAATGTCGCAGATCACGAGCCAACTGGACGAGGAGAGACGCTCGCGTCAATTGCTGGCTGCTCTTGTAAAACGTAACTTCGTCAGCCAGGATGCCGCTCTCGTTCCTTAGCGAAGACTCAGACACGTATAAATAAATAAAACACAATTTTTCGGACAATTCATCAGATCTTCGACAATGGGGGACCAATTTCCAATTTTTGTTTCCCTCGATCATCAACGCTTCATATATTTCCAATAAAAAATTTTCTTAGCTTACAGCTTTTCCGCTTGACCATCAGTTTTCATTACTGCTGAATTTTTTTTTGTAGCATTTGACTTTCATCTCTTGAGTACGTTTTTCAAAAGGCTGATAAGGAAAACGAGGAAAGCAAATATGTTTAGCGGACGGTTCCCGTCCACTTTGACCGTACCGGAAGTTAAATGCAGAATTGACGACTATTGTTATTGTTAATCGTTAGAATTGATGGTATTATTATTATTAGGAATTATAAAGAAATTGCTGGGAGGTTGGTAAATGAAAAAATGTTTAAAAGATGGAAAAGGAATTTTCTTTCTTTTATATTCCATCCAATGACAATAAATATAAATCGTATCGAGCGTATTTGTTAAAAAGGACTTTCGAGTGCGGAATTCTTGGCTGCGCACCCCAATTTTTCAGGGCTAGGAACTCATATTTGGTTGGGCTATTTGCATCGCTGCAGCAGAACCAGATGTTGGCGGAGGCTGCGCCGCCTGGCTTGATCTTATACTCGAGTGCCCATAGAGGTGCTTGTTCTTTAAACGTTCCAACTCGTTCACTCTGCTGCGTGCGTGTTCCAGCCTGTGCCAAGCCATTTGAAGGACTTTTTGACTCGCATATCCGGAGCCCTCGTGTGGTTGCCCTATAATTTTTCATTGCAATATGTTTGTTGTCAAAATTCATAATTCAAGATTATAAAAAACACTTTTATTTCGATAAATAGACGTTTTTTCAATTAAATTTGTTTTAATTGTAATAATAATAATAAATAAAGTAGAAATAAAAATACTTTTCTCACTTCTCAAAACACTCGTTTAGTAATTTTAGTACATTTTTTCATAGAATACCCAAAATCCAAAGGTTGACCCTGTAATCCTATTTAATATTCTTTGGATTGACAAAATCTGCCTGAAGTAGAAAAATGATATTAGTGACTTCGATAACTAACCTGTGGAGACTTGAGTCAGATAATTGATCTGTTCGCTTAATTTGGACTCAACATGGCTGAGGGTCTTCAAAAATTGGTGCGTCTGACCCTCTGCTTGCTTCAGACTGGATTTTTCCTTGCTCAGCTCCATCAGCGCTTGGCCTTCAATAAATGTGTCAATATGGGAATTTACCAGAGCTCGATAAAGTTTCAGAATTAACAAAAATGATCCACTTCAATGAACAATCGAAAAAACGCTAAAATTACGAAAAACAAGGATGTAACTCGCACAAGAAGTAGTGAATACAGGAAATCGTTAGTTTCAAAACAAAAACGAAATAAAAACACGAAATTTACTGAGACGTTAATAATGCTTAAAAATATTATGTAATCCATTAATTTATTCAATTAACAAAAGTGATAAATTTGATGGACTAAATGAATTTAATTAATGTAAATAGTGAACAATTTTTAATTCAATCAAATAATTTACTGAAACTGTTACAGTCCTTTCCCGAATTTCGAGTTGCCAATTATTTTCACGCAATAAAAAAAACATTTGCGATTTTTTTGTCGCAAATGTACATATATATGAAAAGTCGTACGCTGTAACAATCGTAAAATCGTAAACACGGAATCCTAACCTACCTGCGCTTTGTAAACAAACAATAATGTCCTTCTCGATAGTCTCCAGAATTTGAATTCTCTCCATCGGTGGTGTCATGTCGATTTTTGGTTCGTTGCGTTATTTACAGACTTTTTCGTTTTTCTTTGGGGGCGAATCGAAACAGTTATTAATAATTGTCCATGTACGGGGAATGGGCACGATTTATCACGTCTCCGATGTTTTAGGTTATGTCAGACTCTCATCAACGAAGTCAGACGTACATAGAAAGACAGTTCTTACGGGTGGCTCGAAGCCAAGTATTCTGCGACCCAAACTGCCGTCTGGCGGCGTCACGAGCGACCAGCTGTTTCGGAGGATCGTAAGGTTAGCATCCCTGCCACATTGAGTAATCGGCTTTCTTTACGAACCGTTAATCTAAGATATACAGGGTATCCTATGACGGAATGAAATGCGTGAAATTGGGGGTAAAACTCTCAGTCGATGGAGATACAGCAAAAAATCGTGTTTTTAGAAGTTTTTTACGAGTTTTTCACGAAAATTTTGGGTTCTGGGGGAAATGAATGGTAGATTCGTGCTCAGGGGATAAAATTACATCGGAAAGGACTATTAAAAAATTTTTTTTTTGATTTTTGAAACAAAAATTTTTTTTTCACTAAATCATCGATAACTTTTTTTCCTTTAGAATTTGGCACTCCACTTTGTGCCCAATCTCTTCGTTATGATTTTCTCTTCAAAATGCTTTTTTAGTCACTGAAACCCGATGATTTTTCGATTTTTGGCAGAATTTCAAAGTTGGACCATCGATTTTTGCCTTCTTCTATAACCGCCGATTTGGGGATCAGTTCCACTGTGAAATATATGCGTACTGAAACCGAGAGGTGTCTCCCGCTCTCTCTCTCTCTCTCGCGGACTGAAGAGAGAGAGAGAGTTATTCGGTACTTCGAAATGTACGGTTCAGCATCTTGAAATGGGAAATGATTATAAACCAAGCAGTCCGAACTATCGATACGAAAACTTTATTTCCCATATGGAAAATATGAAAAATTATTGTTCATACTGTGAGGGCTGTTCATTCAACAAATCTATTCATTCAACAGTCATTCTTCAACACGATCCAAGTACATATTTTCTTACAGTATAATGTTTGGTCACCGAAGGTCTTCATGGCAGGTCAGCTGGAAGTTACTAGAAAATAGAAATGAATCGACTAGATGTGCTCGGATCAGGTAGTCGGAATTTACTAGAGCCTCAGTAGCTAAAAGTTACTAAAACTGGGTATCGAAAATTGCACAGCTTTATTAACTGTGCAATCTTAATTAAAGAACATACTAAAATGCCGTAACTAGAATTTACTTAAAAAATATGTAATTAGTTGTAAATAGAAAAGGACAAACTGAATACATCTACGATGTACTAGAAAAGCAGTGTAAATGGGGGAATGCTGGAAAACTGGTCACTAATGTTACAATTAATGGTTACTAAAGCTGGGTGGCTAGGAAAGTTTAAAACGAAGTACAGTGATATTTTAAGTAACTTCCCATCGAGAGCAAGAGATCTCGGCCCAAATTCTAGTTCCCATTTATAAATCACTAGATATCCATCTACATTTCTAGTAAATTCGAGTTAGGAACTTTAACTTGTGCTAAGGTATTGCGATTCATGCGCATTCATTGCAGTTTGAAAACTATACAAAATTGTTGTAATATCGATTACGATTACGCGAGCCAGCGTCGGGTACCCAAAAGAGTCTTCATTGATCATCACTGTGAAACGATATCTGACTCGGACGATGCGATAGAGTAGCTTCGCTATCGGTAGGATTCTCGTCATAGGAGTCCGGCACGAAAGCCTTGTTGTCATAGTTGTAGCTGTCTTCGCGAGCGATTGAATTCTGGCCGAGTTTTGTTCCGGCGACGTTGTTTACCCCGCGATAGCCATTGACATTATTACAGGGTTGGGTGGGTCTTTGACTGGCAACCATCGACGAATGCCGCCGCTCGAAAGCCTCCACTACACCCGGTGGCAGTCGCGTCGACATGAATCGCGAAATTTCTGAAATTTGCAATGACAGGTTAGAGTGTTACAAATGGAAACACGCGTCGACCAATCTTATATCTTGTGTAGTAAGGGAAATTCTCGATCGATTTTTGACATATTCTGATCAATGTACATATTCGATTTTGGAGATATCGATATATTCAATATTTGCGATACCTGGGACGATACTCGCAATATTTCGATCGATGTACATACTCGATCTTTCAGATATCGATATATTCGATTTTTCCGATTTTCCGTTTTGATTTCCGACAATATGAAAAGGTAAATCAACTCGGAGTAAACGTGACGAGACGACGAAAACAGATTAAACGCCTTTCGAGCTTTTACCTGAGCGAGAATCGTTCAAATTTCTACGGAATAGATTATCGAGACTCGTCGGCAATCTGACCCGCCTATCCTGGGAATCAATCAAATCCCGGACAGTTTTACGTTTCCCTGGTGCGATAGTGCTGTTTCTTCGCGCTACGGATGATCCCGCGTTGTTTTCGATCACTTTGTGCAATCCATCAACGATATCCTCCGCGTGCTTTTCTAAATCCGCTTCGTTGTTTGGGTCTGTGGGCTTTATGGTGAAAAATAACAATTAGTATATAAAGTTCTATCGTACAGGCGATGCTTTTTTTTTCGAAAAAAGATGTATTTTTCTACACACTTTTTTGCACCATGGCCACTCGATACTGGTATTAGCGAGTATATGGGAAAAAGTGTTGAAGCGATGAAACAACATGGCTATGAATTGCACGCCGAGAATCAAGACAAAGCCGAGTATGAAAAGGCAGCCGATCGGCTCGAGCTTCAAGTAATTCTTGGCTATCAGCACCTGCGAAAATATAACACGATCATTGGAATCGCTAAAATTTTTTTCTCGCTTATTCGATATTTAGTATCATGAAATGCAGACTGTTGAATCGATCATCCGTGTATCGCGCCAATACTCGGATGGATGACCGCTTACTTTTTACTCGTAACTTTTGCGTTAACCTTTACATAACCTTAGTCGTCACGGTGGAAGTCATTATTCATTGCCACTTTCGAGTTCCCAACATTGAATGTTAATGTGTTTTTGCGAAAGTGAATTAATCACTTGAGAATTCAATCAAGAACGAAATTACTAAATAAGATTACGGATTCAGGAAATACACGAAATATGAACAAAAAATATTTAAAAACTCCACTTCGAAAATAATAATAAAGTTAACCGAAAAAATGAAATAATAATATACTGGTTTTGAAAAAAATTCAGTGATCCTAACATACCTCCTGTCGGTCACTGACGTACGTGATATTATAGGTTTCGCCCAGAGGCCATTCCAGGTGAAGCACATCCTTGTTGAGTTGCATGAGAAAAATGATGAGTACGAAAAGCGCGTTTAGCATGAAAAACTTAAAAACGTACTCGTTGCGCAAGTCCTTAAGACCTTCTGCTATTTTTGCCTAGAACGCGAAGTTTATTAGTAAGGATTATCTTATCAGGCCAAACAAGTTTCGATTACAAAGGAAACTACGGACTGTTTGACAAAAGCGTGTACGGCCACATATTTTACTGGAAACGATTAAGGACAAGTAGGAAAAGTGTACCACGTGGCACACGAGTGCAAGAGAGATCGTCGAAATTTTTAAACCACGATTTCTCAAGGACGAAACATTTTTATCGTAAAATAAAAGCACCCAGAATTTGTGCGATTATGTCGACCTTTTAAATGTCAAGAAAGCGTAATATGTCGTCCGACCGTGATCACAGACGAAGGTTTGGTGCTGAAAATCATATGCAAGACCGTGGATTTCGGCGTTCACGCCTTTGTCGGACAGACGGAAAACGGCTTTGTTAATTTACTAGTTTCTTCTTGTCCTCCTCGATGGGATGCAAATACTTCTCGATAAGGCCTTCCCAGAAGTATTCCTCCTCACGTGACAAAAACTCAACGCCTCCCTTCCGCAATCTCTCGTCCTGCAGCCAATAGGGACTGATAAGAAAGTTGGAGGATTCAAAAGTCGACCCATCGTCGTAAACGTCGGATTCGCTCGCCGTGTCCTCCTGCCTGTCCGTGTAATCGTCCGTGTATAGTTCGGAGTCCGTCGTTGCTTTGTGACCGATTATCGGTCGAGGAGTTTCGCTGCGTCTGTCGGATACGAATACGTCGCTCCGGCAGTTCAAGGGCCCGTCGTTTCTGCCCGAATTTCTGATAAATCGACGAAATTTAATTCTAATATCTAATATTAATTCTAATATTTTGAATCAGCAAACCTAACCTGCCCATTATAAACGAGGAGGAATGCGGGATACTGGCAATTCGGGAAATTCTTGGTACGCGAAATGTCCGCTCATTTTAGTGTGCTACTCTGCCACGTTTAGCGCTAGTTATTCCCTTCGACTACACTTCTGCCGTGAACCTCTGTATATGGAGTCAAATCAGAACCCAAACGTTTTTCAAATCGTTGTTTCGTTTTTTGGGTCAAAGTTTTGTATTTTATTGCCAAAAATGTAGTTTTTAACATTACGCGTCTAAACATTCGCTCAAAGTGGATCAGGGATGGGGTCACGATGACCCAGGGTACAATCGAAAGGTTAAACACACGAGTAATGTTGCGTGCCACCCCCTCGTCGTAAAGTATGCCTTTAAAGCTTCGCGCTTGTGCAGTAAGGGTATTCTAACGTAAGAGAATAACTAGCGCCACGTGCAGGCGAGCAGTGGAAGCAAAAAAGTGCGGACAAAACGCATTTCAATACTCAAATGGAATAAGCGATACCAATGCTCTGGGAAACACGTATGATAATTGCGACTGACCTCTCGATTGTTTCCAGTCGCGTGCTTATTCGATCCAACGATTCGGATATAGCGTCGATCTTCCTGTTACCGTCCTCGGACGAATTGTCGTCTTGCGTACACAGCATGCACTTGAACAAACCTGCCAGCGAAAATTCGATGGCCCCGCGACTTTTGCCGCTCGCGTTGCGAAACCGATCTCCGATAGTCGCTTTTTCGTTGCGCGCGTGATTTTCCGTTTTTCCACTTCCTTGCTGTAAACATCGA
Organism: Ophioninae sp. B BG-2022a; assembly: GCA_030522765.1. Classification (NCBI taxonomy): domain Eukaryota; kingdom Metazoa; phylum Arthropoda; class Insecta; order Hymenoptera; family Ichneumonidae; species Ophioninae sp. B BG-2022a. The sequence continues at coordinate 80,536 of JAPYZJ010000046.1, forward strand.
TTGAACAAATTTTGTATTCTCTTATAGGATATTCTTGGCTCGTTTATGAACATTTTTGATACAGTTCGGCAGATTCTTTTGTCCCATTTGATTCAACGGTTCGATGTATTATTTATCTGTAACGTCTTAACTTGATTGCAGAACTTTTGACAGAGTGAAGAAAAAATACGATCGCTACGTGGCGATCGCGTTGATGCACGGGATTAATACCTTTATTTATAGGCCATTTACCATTCATGAAATCAACGATCAATCTCGATAAAAATATTTCGATTTTTCGTGATTTCCGGTCAGAAAATAATAATAGGAATAGAAATAGGATGTTGCTTACCGCACCGGGGGCCTTGGAATCCCTGGTGCCCCAAGTGACATTGTTGACGTTGAAGAGGGCGAATATGATGAGCAACATATACATGGAAGGCACAGTAACGTAGTAGATGATTCCACAACAGAGGCAACCCCACTCTTGCGGATGTAAAAGAGCCGCGATTATCAGCTGACCAGCGACCACGAAGAAGAGAATGGTGCTGGGGGCGACCCAGCCGTCTTCCGCTATTTGCAGCATTATGCCAACCAGTACAATAATCATCACGAGCCCGTAAAACGCCGAGATCACGCTTGCGACTATCAACTATAAAATTCAATTATTCGTCGATTACAAACGATCTCATCATTGAATCAACAAAATCCTAGCTTCTTACGTTCTACTTTCAAAATATGACTTCATCACAGAAGAATGTACTCGGGAGAAGTATACGTTTGGCCTACCTGTATTCGAGCATTACAGGCGACACACACGGCGATGAAAATGATGATCGGTATCAAATTGTAACCTAGACTTATCCAATTTCCGATTCGGAAGGCAGCAACGAAAGCTCCGACCAGCATGAGAAAAATGGTTCCTGGTCCGAGTACGGTACTGCCTGGATGATGAGGAAAGTGCAAAAATGGATTCCATAAGCATTGATTAATAGGAAAACTTACTACCAATTTCTCCCGCTAGAGGGGACATGCAATATAACATAAACAGAACATTACGTTCAGCGAGATTCTTTGTTCTATTTTTTTCGAAATCTTGTCGTGAATTGATTGAATTCTGAATACACTTCTTTTTATCGTGAATTTACCTACTAAACAGCGTTGAATTATCCATAAAAAAAAACGTACCCATCAGAACCCACTGGTACACGATGTAAAGCCAAGAGATGTCGTTGTTGACTCTCCTCGTCTCCTGCGACGTACCAAGCAAGTCAAATATATTCGCTATTGTCGAGGGTATCCAGCGTCTTCGTTGATTGTAAAACTCGTTGAAAGTCTCGGGCGCGTGGGTGTAAGAATCACTCGCGGCAGAATATTCCACCTGCGCGTTGATGGTTCATCAATATTGGGGAGTTGTCGTTAGATACCGATCTCTTACAATGTATCAAAGTGTTGTGCGTTTTAGAGCACTTTGTAGTTTTATCTCTCTTCTCCACGCGACGCTAGTTATTAGCCTTACAATATTGCTATGCATTCGCGTTTATTTAAATGTATTTACAGAAATTCGAGTAAGTTTCAAAAAATTGTTTAGTTTTCGTAATATAAGTAAAACGAAAGTTACAAAAATAATTATCCATGACCTATCGGGAAGATGTATCTAGTTTGCCTTATTTAAAAAAAACCGACATTACTTTCCAACCAATCCAATATTAACCGGAAGTCGCCGCGCGCGAATCAAGCAGATATTACGAATAGAAAATGTATCGGAAAGCGCCAGTACCCTTGATGATACTCACGCGATAACCGACTTGAAGGATCAAAGTGCACAGCCACCGGTCCTCGCCTTGATCGTACTGGACGTAGTGCATCGGCTCGGTCGATTGGGTCGCGTATTTTCTCATTACGTTGTTCTCCATGAGCGCTTTCGCTCGGAAAAGGGAAAAAGCGCCGGGACTGCAAAGCACACTGCCGATCGTGTGCTCGGTCGATTTTTGCAGCCAATGTCCGATCGCGTACTCGAACTTTTGGAACCAGACCATCGGACCTTTCGAATAGTGAATAGAAGTGCCCAAATTGGATATTATTATTATTGGATATGTTGGATCGTCATTGAATGAATCTGGTTATGGACGAGGTTTTTCAAACAGGTCTCACAGCGAAGCTAAATTATCATGGCGGGGTTAGGCCATGGTTTTACACGCATGGCTGAAAACTACTTCGAATCACATTGCGGCGAGTATAATCGCTTGCGAAAACACTTAGTTGTGAATATGGCCACAACGCGTCGCTGTTACTGGATTCTCAAATGAACATAACGTGAAAACTCGAGAAATTGGTAAGAGCTACAAGAAAATTTCGTGTGTATTTATCGTAACCATTTTCTAAATTTAAAAAAACGATATGGCGTGAATAACCGTACTGTGAAAAGGTTAGCAGAAAAAAGAAACAACGATCGGTATTTCATGTGCCGAAAGTTGAAGTGGAACACTAATTTCATTTACCGAAAGCTGAAGTGGAAATTTAATCTTCTAAGCCATTTATCTTTTTCGGGCGCGCTTAAATTTTGAAAATAGAAGTTTCGATTGCGAATGATCACATACTTTTTTTTACTATTTTGTTACTATTTACTATTCGTGTAAATTAATTCTAAAAACCTCTTGTTGCGTGCCGTAAATTCGCGATTATAATAAATAGATACATTTAAGTACGGAAGTACAATTAGGGTAAAAGTTCGGGGGTAAAATTGACAAGTATAATAGTACTGCACGGTGACTGCGGGGTGACCAGACCTGTATTTAAGACAGTGGTATTGGGTCTTTGAGACTTAACCAGTTCCAATGGGATGGATGCGGCCGCACGCAGCCCCGAGATCCTTGTTCCTCTTCATGAGATCAACCAGAATTTTGACAGCCGAAGGGCGGAAGTCGATGTCGCCATCCAGCGTCAATAGATACGTATTTTCAGCAATAACCTCCTTTCTATCCTGACTGATGGCCGTATCCATCAGCAAGTGTCCCAGAAGGTAATACATGTACATTACCTGAATCAAAAATGGTTGTAGGCCTGGTCAGGTTTCGTTACGAATTGAAAGTCTTCAAGGACCCCAATGACCGTGATTTACCTGACTCCAGCGTTTTCTGTGTCTTATCTTGTTCTTATCCTTTAGATGGACGATCATTCGTGTTTGTCCGGGTAAATTCCATTCGAGACGGCCGCCATAAGGTGTTGGATACTTTGTTGGTGGTCTTGCAAATATATTGAGTCTCTCGACGGACTTTTGCATCGTGCTGACAAGCGTCATCACGTAATCGTTCACCTGGGTCTCGTTCTCGTTGTGTTCGCATCTACCCTCGCAGGCGTGCATGCAACGAAACGCGTCGTCGAAGAAAACGTGAGCTTCGAACGACAATGTGATGTTCTTTTTGTTCTCCAGGTATAAAGAGGGTTAATGTGAAAAAATAAAATGATAGGGACTCGACTCACTCTCGAGCTCGTAGTAATCTTGCATACGGAGATTGTACCAGCCTTGGGTGAAACGTTTCGAGGCTTGGTCCATGTCGAGACGTAGGATACTACCCACAAATTCTGTCATCTCATCTTCCGTCTCGTGCCACATTGTTGCGCACACTATGATTCTCGTTACGCGGTCGCTCAACTCGAGCTCCGAGAGTCCACTCTTCGATGAACAGTTGGAATAAATCGCATTCGTCCCGGATTCTTCTGCTATGCCCAGTGTCTGAAATTGGTTCGGTATTGTACTAAAATATCGGATATCTAGCAAAAAAAAAAACGCCAAATAGCATCAGAGTCACTTTTTCGATGAAAGTTTTCGCATGGTGTGACATTAAACTTGTTACGATAAACTACAAAATAATTGAAGACATACACACCTCCGGGACGTGGCAGTCACCAGGAATCTCGTCGACTTGTCTGTTAAGCACGATTGATTGGGCGATAATAAGCGAATCGTAAGTCGGCGTTAGGAATATGTTTTCAGTGGCGGCAAGTCTTTCGGAGTGCGGTAGCCAAATGTGCATGGTGATCCAGACTTGTGACAGCAGAGTGACCAACCAGATCCAGGGATACCATTGGCAAAAAAAATTTTGCAAGCTACCGAAATTTTCGGGCACGGCGAAGAACACGTAGTCGGGTATTAAATGGTGAAAGAAACAAGTGTCCGTATTGCGTAAGCCGGAAGCGAGAATTATCGCGCCCACAGTTGCGGGTACAGTCAGAGTAACCGGTAAGGCGAACCCGTAATTCTGCATCATCGTTTTGTAGGCGAATATTCCTGATAACATTAAGGGCGCATTAGAAATCGTTTTACGATGACCAGGCGAATACTGCACAGCTCACGAGGTCGTACCTGATGAATATGTGAGGAAGGCAGATGAAAGGTGTACAACGAGGACCACCAGTGGCAAGCGATACGAATCAACAGTGAAGTATCCCAAATTGCCACTTGCTGATACATCGTCGATAATCCGTGACGCCATTTTCGATGTTGATCCGATGCGTAACCCATCGTAGAGTGAAACGTTGTATTTCCCGATAAGGATATTCGAATCGAAAAAACGCCCCGGTTCGATACCCTTACTGTAGGCTATCAGAACTGAGGTGGCCAAAAAAACAACTATTCTCCAGACGGCTGAGAATCCGTGAGCCAGTCCTTTGCTGATTTCCAATCTTTTTTTAACCCGGAACAGGAATCTAATGAAACCTGTACATTGCAGATCTCATCCATTATTCATCCCCTGTGAAGATGCCTGTAGGCATTCTTGTGAGCTTCTTCTCTATCATAGAAGATCTCAGCCTCATCAGAATTATTGAGTACCAACCTTTCCCATTCGAAAGTGGATAGCAATGCTCAATAAATTGGTAAACTGATGAAGAATAAATGATTAAGAAGAATTCGTCGTAATTCTAAGGTTTACCAAAACTGCTGTAAGCAGAGACGTAATTGCCCCACCACCGGCAAGATGTCAGCACCAGAGCGACTGGGAGAATCGACCTAGCCTGGATCGTCAGAGACACTCTGCTATCCGGGTATAACCAGATGAACGCTCCGCAAAGTTGAAACGCGAATGCGACAATATCCCCGATAAGCAAGGCTATCGCTTTGCCCTGAGAATGTTGTCGCAAATTTCGCGAGAATATAGCTGTTGGAAAAAATCGGGGAACAATTACCGTTTTCGAAGATGGAAGATCGGAGTCTTAACCGGATATCACTAGGTTATGGAACGCAGCATTAATATCGATATCGCAGAGAAATTGGATTTCGTAGCAATACTTTAATTAGACATATAACATGGGTAAATGCTAGAAACCCCATGGGCAGCTTATAAAACAGACAGCGTCATTTTTATCGATTCCTTTGCAATTCCCAAAGAGCAAAGCTCAAAATCCTAATTTCCTTCACCGTACGAGTTCGTATGTACCAAAAGCCTGATTAATTGAATTCATGTTTTGTACCCGTAAGTTTTTCAGCCGAAATGTGGGCCCACGGACGACTTTCATCTATCTTTAATATTTTCAGACATTTGAGACGTTGAATAAATTCTCGCCGTTTTCCAATAGATGGCAATGCCGGAACTGCGCGTGCGCAGCTTAAAATGATAATGCAGCTATAAACGTACTCAGTGCACGTTATTTCGTCCAATTGTAAACAAACTGTTTTCGCAATAAAAAATGGCGAATCTTTTTTCGTAGAAAAGATATGGGGAGATTGATTCGGACACTTAAAAAGTTATGGGTTTGGCGTTGAAGGTTATAAACGCTTCAACGTGCCAAACAAATTTGAAGACGAAGAATCCGAGATTCATGTCAGACCCGAAGTGAACTCGCAGTATCATTAGCATTGCGCAACGGTTTCGAAACGTTTTCTGATATTTTAACGAAAAAAAAACAACGAGAATTTATTGAACATTCTAATAGGTTTTTAGGTTAAGAATATGTAAAGGATCGACATTTCGGAAAGGATCTCATGTAACTTCTGCCGTTTCGTTTCACCCTACCTAGTAGTCCAGGCACAAAGCACGTGCAGCTGCTCACGACAACGGCCTGAATCGAATTCAATTCGGGCAAGACGAGAAGAAACAAAAGAGCCAATCCAACAGCGTGTAGAGTATCGATGGTGAATAGAACCGCGAGATCGACCTTTCGGGGTACATTTCTCTTTTTGAAAAGCCAGTGGTGAGTCGCTTTGACGATGCCGAGAATTTCGGGCAATGCGAAAGCCCCAATGACGCACCAGTACCAACCGATGTGGTACGGGGGCGACACCGTCGCCGACACTTTCCTGTGGGTCGGTTCTTTCGCTGAGACAAACAACGTTAACACGTTTTGAAACGAGAAACCCAGGCACTTTGTATCGGTCATATTCAACGGAAAATTTACACTCTTACCTATATCATTGTAATCGCAATAATCCACGGGACCTTTGTCATCGATTTGCGACACGACGAGTATTATCGTTGCCTTAGCAACAATTCCACATACCAGCATAACCGCGAAGAGGACGAAGTACGATACGAATTTCGTCACTTGAGCGGCACGATCGAAAAATTTCGTGTTTGCTTTCGAGCCAGTTTTTATTCTTGTTGGAAAATGTTTGAAAACATCCCAACCCTGTATTTCTTCGTCAGGCCTGTTCAACAAGGATCGACATAACCTCATTTACTCTAAGTTTTGATTAATGTATTATGACATGCAAATTATTATGTATTGCAAATAAAGCGCTAGTTTATTGCCATCTTATGAAAAATCAGGTAAGTATTAATTGCAATTAAATTGACATACGTAGTTTATTGATAAACTACGTATATTGTTATGTGGTATTTCTGCTATTTGTGATAATTTTAGATTTTTTACATGTACTTAACCATGTGCATAACTGATCTGTTAAAAAAATGGTGTCAATAGACGCGTAATTTTTTTTAACAGCGTCTAGAAAAGTACTTTCGAAAATCGGTGAAATCGTGGATATCAGGACTTGAATGCAATGAAAAATAACACGCCCGCTTCAGTCAACATTGACACAACGCTTTCGCATTTTATTTCACTTCCTCTACGAAGAAACTCTCCACGCGGAATCCGATTAATTATTTTATTATGTTACTCGGCTTTTTTATTGCGCTCGTACACGTGAGATACATGTACACACACACACGTGTGATTAGGTATTGTTCGAAATCCGACATTCGATAAGATCAGTTGGCAATTAAACCGAAAAGTCCCATAGTTTTTTTTTAACATACCCTTGATCTTTCTCATCCTCCAAATCCGAATCCGGATAATCATTGAGATCCGGCAAGTAACTTTTCCTAGTCGTCTGATCACCGAAATTTTGCATTTGGAGAATGAAATAAAAGTTTCGATAGCCTGGCCACCTTGTATCGCTCACTGAATACGTTTTGAGACATGCGTCATGTACTCGACAGTATTCTGAACCCGAATGTCCGATAGGAGGACACTCTTATCACGATAAAATCGATAAGATTCGGAAATCCATTCGTTTTTCTTTTACTCTTTTTTTACGTGGTCGAACACTCACAAAACTATTGGGAAATGTCATCTTTCGAACCGTAACCGTTCAATGACCAATTGTGGTGTAGTGATTCATTTTTTTCGACTCGCCATTTCCGTCTTACTGATAAAAGAACATCGAGGTTGTTTTATTTGTCGAACTACCCGAATATTGGTCCGTCTCGTTTTTCCGATACGAAGCTTTTTCGTTAAAACTCTTTTTTTGATATCGATACATTTTGTGTATGAGAATGGCGGTATAATTGTCTACATTGTTTTAAATATCGAATCATTTCGTCCTAGTTAGACAATATTTAATCTGTGATATATCATTGCTTACGGAGAGCCAATTACATTTTTTGTTGGATACACATACAGGCACGTCGTATCACGATGACAAAAGTGAATACACTTTCAAGGTCGACCTCATTTCAAGGTTAGATTAATTTATCTGCACGAAATTCAGAAATAACCTCGAAACGGAGCTATCGCATCGTAAATACAAAGAGTTCTTGGAATAGTGTTTCAACGGAAGTAGATATGAAAAAGTTATATTTTGTTATACCACCCTTTCCTCCCAACCTTGATTCCTCCTATTTCTCCCACTTTGATTGCTCCTATTTCCTCCACCTTGATTCCTCCTGTCCCCCCCTTGCGGCCGCAGCCGACTTACCCCCTCCGTACCATATTTACCGTGCCATTTTTGGCACGGGCATAGGGAAATTGCGGAAAACCTATACCAGTACAGCCGGTCCCAAAGTTCACCTCCCGGCAGCGGAACGAGTTCCGTCGAAAAATTTCGAAGAAAAATCTCGACCGCTACCGGGATTTGAACCCGGGACCTCCCAATCCGCTAGCCGCGCCTTAGCCCGCACGGCCAACGGATCAGTTATGAGCAAGTTATAATTTAGATACAAAGTTTAAAAAATTGCCGGGAATTGAATTTTTTTTCGTCGACTTTGAACGTATAAAGTAAGCCCATCTCTAGTACGGCCATAGAGTACCTGAGGAGACTATTGCACGCCTTTGGATTTTCGGAGGCATGCACATAACCTATACCGTTAGGTATAGGTTACGTTCAACCTGTACATTTCTATTGAATAAAATGCCCACGCCTGAGTATTCGAAAACTATCGGAATTAATTTGCCCGCTGAGGTGCGAGAAATGTCATGTTTAGAATTGAAGGGCACGACGAACATCGACATAACCTCACAAATTTTCGAAATCCTATTTCTCGGCGTCGATTAAGTTTACGGCGAAAAATCGAGCATCAGTCATTGTAGAATTCATAAAGACAGAAATAGATGCTTGAATTTTACGATAAAAATGTTTCGTCCTTGAGAAATTGCGATTTAAAAATGTCGACTATCTCTCTCTAAAGGGATCTCCTGATTTGGCAATACTGGAGGATTTTTCCCCCTCGCTTTGGGTTTGCACAGAGCGTTTCGTTTCGCGACTTTGCACGAGTTGTTTAACCTCGTCTAACGTAACTATGCGGATACCTACAGCCCTGAAAATTCTCGAGTCAACGCTACGTGCTCTTTCGAGTACAAAAAAAGCTTCACGCCACATTGGAACAAAAGCTTATTCGTTAAATATTGAAAAAGCGGCTCACGTATTTTAATATTAATATCCGTATGATAAGTTGATAAATTTGGGCAACCGTGTAATCCGTGTCGCACGTGTAGGGGGCTTTCCCGCACACCACTTGTACTGCTCATCAAAGGATTAATGTAAATGCTTACTTTGTATATGAAGAACAGATTCTGATACGGGAGCAATTGGAATAAATGCATTTTTAATACAAGGTCACCGGAATATGGCTGTACTCTCGATTGTAACTCGTATGGGACCGTCTAAGATTGTATATAAAGTCGCGGAAAGTAGGATATGATTACTTATCCAGACAAGCCAGAATGATCAGACGAAACGGTTTTTTTGTCGTGTTGGCGATCGCCCTTATTGTGGCAGGTAAGTTACTTAAAGCACGGCAATTTTCGCCGTTTGCTTGTATTAGCCCAAACATTGATTCATCATTATTGGAACGACCGGTTTTTACTATTTTTAAACGGCCGATTTTTCGATTTGTACGAGTCATTTGATCTGTGCTACCTGTGCTGGTATTAACCTAAAATTGTGTTTGTGATCGTTGATTGTTTCAGTTACCAACGCCAAACCACCAAAAAAAGTGGTTGGTGGTAATTTTGCTAAACCAGGCGAATTGCCTTACCAAGTTTCTTTGAGGTACGAGGGTAGACATATTTGTTCGGGTTCTATCGTTAGCTCTCGACATATTTTAACGTCCGCGGCATGTGTGAAACAACTGCCCATCTTCGGTCGCGTTTTCGTAGTAACCGGGTCGGTCAGGGTCAACGAAGGACAAACTCATCAAATTAAACAAATATTCTATCACTCCGATTGGAATTTGTATGTTCCTGGTGCTCCTAACGACATCGCCCTGATCGTGGTAAGTCTTTCGATGCTTAATCTGTTTATGCAAATAAGAGATGGGGGCCACGCTGGACGGGTTTTCAGATTTTCTCAGAAAACTTTCTTGTGTTTGCCTTTGATTTAAAAAACAACTTAAAAAAATGTTTTATTTTGCCTTCTATTAAAGTAACCTGCAAATCGAAATAGAGAAAGATGCCAACGTTTGTTTGCTCAATTCCCGTTGCGATCTTTTCTAGTACAATTTTTAGTCGCCAGAATCCCATTGTCGATATATCTGTGCGATTAACAGCCCGACTTCTTTTTTAATCCAGACAACTTTTATGGTTTTCGTTTTCAGCTCGCCCAAGGCATAGTTTTTACACAATTCCAAAACAAAATCAATTTGCCCTATGGACCGACACCAACCGGAGCGGTGGCAACTGTCTCCGGTTGGGGAGCTGTAGCGCCACCTTACAATTACGTCCGTGATCTCAGAAAGGCGCTCGTTTACACGCTCAGCCCTTCTGACTGCCGAGCCGCCCTATCTCACGCTACTGTCATTTGGACCAATCAAATTTGCACTCGGAGCCCTGTCGGTGCTGGCACTTGCATGGTAAGTTGCCGACGAATCGTATGCGTTTCGACGTTCGAAAGAACGAAAAAGAATCATTGATTTTCAATTCGTGTTTTCTTAGGGCGACGAAGGCGGCCCCCTCGTCCTCAATGGTCAACTTATAGGAATCGTATCATGGAGATACTTCTGCGGTCACGGTTATCCCGACGTTTATACTAGCGTTTATTATCACCTCAAATGGATCACTTACTACATAAAAATGACGTGATTTTCCCCATGTATAATCAATGGTGTATATTTTTTTAATCGTTACGTCAATTCGTGTGAAACTACTGGATGGAATTTCGGAAAAATTGTTCGAATAAATAAATTACGTTTACAAATTATCTATGCCTTATAAACAGCCCCGTGAAAAGCTACTTCGAATGAGAAAAATACGGTTGAATAAATAAATTCATTAGGTATTAATATAAATAATAAATAAATGAAGTCAACATAAATTGACATACAAATGAGTAAAGTAAATATAAATATGATAAATTTGAAGTTATGTTAATAAATTAACATAATTCGTAAAATTATTTGGGTCATATAAACTGTTACGCAATCACACTTTTCACTCGCATCGATTCCTTTTGAAACTGTTCAATTGGAACTCAATGTGCAATGACGGATGCGTAAAGTATATATTTGTCTTGTCTCTCGCGTCCTTCGTGATTACCATATCTCGATAAAATTACAATATCAGGTTGTAGGTTATTTCAGCAACGAATAATTATTATTTCAATGGTAATTAATATGAAACTTTTTTATTGATACGTGTTTCATACATTTTTATAAAATATATTTTTATAAAAAAAAAAGCCTGCACACACAAAAAATGTACACGATATTGTGAAACTTCAAACATCGTTATATGACGGCTATGAAAATTACCACGGCTGTGAAAAATCACTCCAGTGTCTCCATGACTGCAATGAAATTGTTGTCAAGCAAACTATTTTGATCTGTCGGTAAAAGGTAGATATGTATATATTGGGCATGTAAGAAACAATAAAAAATAAATAAAATGATGGATGAGGACGAACAAGATTAATAAAGAAATGTAAATAGTTCTAAAGTGTTATTGCTAACAATCACCATAGTGATCGCAGCAGTGATAAAATAAAACTAACAATAATACTTATTTACATTAATACATTTATTTCAAAGTTTCCAAAACAAAGAGATAAATAATAACCAAAAATAAATAGAGTGCGTGAATGTCTTTTGAGCGCACTGATAGCAGAGTCCCGTGCCCATCCGACCTAACCTATTAAGCTGGGAATCATGCTAAGTTTTTGCATTCAGCAAAATGATTAGAATTGTGAAACCGCGGTCGCACTTTTGCGAGCCAGATAACGCGTTATTTCAAACGGTGAGACAAAAATTCACAAAAGGTGAGGCGATAAAAAGATTAATGCGCGAGGAGAAACAATGTTTTGGCGCGTTGCTTGAAACGAGGCAGGAAAAGTTGCGGAGACTGAAGCACGAAAAGTTGAATGGTTCATCGCCGGAAGATATCGATTATAAACCGCGCACCTTACCTCAGAGTAAAGCAAGGGGCAAAGAGAACTCAGAATTTTTGTGGATGATGCGAGTATCGGAAAATCGATTACGAAAAATTCGTATGAGCGAAGAAAATGAGAAATTGAAGCTGGAAATAAAATCCATCGACATTGCGGAAGTGCAGAAGATTAAAAAATTCAAAGGCGCTTCTTGGCTACCCAGATCCAGCCAAAGAATATTCCAATGTCCTGTGAGACAGGAACACCCAAAGAAATGCGAACCAAACTTAATTGTACCCAAAAAAGAAACAGAGGCAGCTCCGTTGGAAGTAAATGCTGTTGAAACGGATTCCCAAGAAGGCGCGGCTTTCAAGAAGATTCCTCAAGTTGTTGAGCTCCCGAAGAAGGTTCTTCAGGATCGCAAGGTTAAAAAGAAGGCTTCTCTAGGTTGCAGGTCTACGAAAAAGATTTTGCATATTTGTAAAGTTGTTCAGAGGCCTCCGGAAGATTGCGCACTTCTGCAAACCGTGCCTCAAACTCACGAGATTGTTGAGATAGTTTCTCAAGTTTGCCAAATTCAAAAGACTGATCCTGAAGCTTGCAAGGTCACAGAGATTGTTCCTCAAGAATATGAAATCACAGAGCCGCTTCTTCTTGACCACAAAAGAATAGAGATACTTTTTTATTGGATGGAGAACAGATGGCGGATTTTTCAATGGCAAAAAAACACTCTTTCAGAAACAGTTGCCGAAAGGAAGCAGATTTCAGAAACGGCTGAACGTGGTCTCAACTTGGAGAAAAATGCTCTTCCCGATTGCAAGCTACTACTTGAAAAATCTGACCTTTCCCAAAATACCAGGCTGCCTATCGTCTCAATAGACGAGTCGAGGGCAGATACAAAGTCATCGAAAAGTGGAGGACACAACACCTCCAAAATTTTGACCATTTCAATGATGGACAATCCGCAACATTTAGCACTACCCAGCATCACAAGGATCCTCCGTGCCACTAGGTCTGAGACTTCAAGAATGTTGATGGAACGCTGGAAAAACAAAATGATTATGAAAATGGGGAAAGAGGCATTCTACAAAGACAAAGAAAGTAAGCGGGTACACACGTGAAAATAAAACTCATTATTTAAGGAATTCTTTATTTAAAACCGGAGAGAAAGATAGTTGGTTTTTTGGTTACGATCATACAAACTATGCTTCGTAAGAATGTAACCGAAAATGATCGAGAAGGATATGTGTTTGCGTATTTTCACAAAGCGGAAGCAAATTGTGCAAAATAGAAGAATTGCATAAAAGGTTATTCCCACTTTCAGATAAGCGGATGGATGGAAAATTGTTTCATCAATCCGTCAACCGTGTCCTCAGAAAACAGCCATGCCACGTAAAGGAAAACATCAAAGTTTATTTAGACAGTATTGCAAATGTGATCAAGGAGGTGGAAGAAATCAGAGCGATTGAGTCATATGTGGTTCACGATGAACTCTGTTACCGAGGTGTAATCGATTGCGTTGCTTCTTTCAGGTAATCAGTATTTTAGATTCTTCAGTATTTTTGAGGGTGACAACCAGCAATGTTTTTTTTTTAATCGTTTTCGTAAGCCCTGAGAACGACGGAAGTTCTTTCGAATGTCTTTAAATAGGAATTTAAAAAAAAATTCTTTACATGTTTTTTCCAGGGGAAAATTGTGCCTTATCGACTGGAAGAAAAAAGAAAAGATTGTGCCATCGATGAAGGCTATGTTCGACGAACCAATAAAGTTAGCATCGTACATTGGCGCGCTGAATGCAGATAAAAATTATCCTTTCAAGGTACATCTCACTTAACCGCGGGATATCAAATTTTGGAAACTTTTCGTCACTATTATCGGCCCATGATATACTTCCGTTATCAACAGTCGGTAAGCGGCGTATCACCTTCAGTCGATACAACTTGTATTACTAGCGATCGGTAACACATCATTGGCAGTCGGTACACCGACGCACTTTTTCAACTTTCACAGTCGATCTTGATGAATACCGATCTTTTGAATATCGTTTTTTACGAGACAAAAAAATCTTAAAAATTCTCTCGCATTTCCAAAGTAAAAAACAATTCCGAGACTGGGATAAAAGTTTAACCTATTTGGTACTCCGGCAAAGGTTTTGAGGTTAAGCGAGGGTGAAGTACAAAAAAATACTTTACTTCCAGATAAAATCGGGAGTTCTCGTGGTAGCTTATCCGATGGGACGTCGATCAACCGTTTTTGAGCTCGACGAGATCCAATTGCAGAGATATTGGGCTGAGTGGCTGCATAGGTTGAAGAAATATTACGAGATGAATCCACTTGACGCATCCTACGTTATTAACACCTTTTAGAAAAATGTCAATTTTGTTATTATCAAAGTTTGAGATTGAGTTTTGGAACGTTCCGTCGACTAATGACGAATAGAACAGAGACTGGATAGGGCTCTCGAAACTTTGAATATTCGTGGTCATGCGAAAGGAGCCGACCTCTGTTGATATTAAATTTCGAGCCAGGCGTATACGGAAAATTATCGTTAGCACCTGCTTAAGGGTGAAGGCGAGCATGCGATTCGCCTACTCGAGTTCGCCCTCGCATGCCATACTGGAATAAGAGGCCGGAAAATTGCGATCCTGCTCCAAACTTCGCTCTCAGAGGCTCGAGTTTCGAGCGCCGAGTGGAAATTTCTCGTCGCTTTACGAGTCGAGCTTGTCCCGACGAGAACACCCTGCAAAGGTTACAACGGGGCTAAAACGCTCCGCCGATTTTACATTATGTGTAATTTCATCGTTTATCCCAAGAATGCTCGCAGAACTTGCCAGTTCGATGAACGTTGTTTATGTGGGCCGTGGAGGTTAGGCTAATGGATTTCGAGCTCCATCATTGAGGCGGTAAACAAAATGTTCGCCAGAGGGCGAAAGTTGGGAAAGAAAATTTCACCACTCGTAAAGCTTTGATAACGACAGACTGATCAATACTGTAATATCCTGGCCATTATAGGTCCGGCGACACTTAAGGTGACTTCAAAATATACAGAAATTAAAAAAAAAACGACGTATGGATTGATTTATCTGTAAAAGTAATGACGAAACACCGGAAATAAGAGTACTAAGATCGTAAGTATTCGATGAACAATGAAAATTATTCACGCAACCGGATTTATAAAAATTCCGTTTATGAAAATGCCCTATGTCGGAATTTACAAAAATCACTAGCCCGCGAGGAATCAAGATAAAGTCTCCATCGAAATTGTTAATGCAATTTTTGAAAATTTCAGTGATTCAGGCCAAATTCTATGTACTATATGGCGCTGCGATCGCCCTAGTGATAGAAAATAGTAAAAAGCAAGCTTTATCAACTGGGAAACGTTGAGGTTAGGGAATAAGAAAGTGGAAGAAAAGGCGCCTAAAATGGGCTCTATAAATACGGATCAGACGTTTAACGAGTCACCGCCCGACTGCCATCTCACGCGAGGATCATTCTAAATCTTCCAGGCTAATCCACGCTCGATCCGCGCGTAACCAAAGCCTATTCGGAACTGCTGACTGCCTCGTCTGCTTGCAGGGGACTCACCGGTTCGCGGCTCCCTTCCCTCGGTCTTCTTGTTCTTTCCGCTTCATCCCCGTGCGAAGTTGAATTATGAAAACGATAACTCTGCCGAACCACGCCGGAAAATGGCATTACTCCCTCTAGATTGTCACAGTGTATCGCGAGGGGACGAGGAACACGGATTAACGATTTTCCCTTCAGGATTTAGGATATTTTTCTCGTGTCAGGTGGCAAATGGAGGGAGACGTTATGTACACAATTTTGGGACGCTGTCATTAGACGTTGACGCGCTAACACGACTGGAAGATGTCTGATGTATAAACACCGTGGCGTTTCGTGAGCCAGTATACAAAAAGAAATCACTGACGCTGCGAGTCTTTATACAGTAAAATGGCTAATGTGATATCTTCCTATCAATTTTGTTCGGATTATTTTTCTACGCGTCTACTCGATCTCAGGATTAGTGACAGTTATCGAAACGATTCGAGGTTAGGTCAAGTTCCTTTTATTGACAAACGACTCAGAAACTAGTTTCCGTTACCCAAACGATTTGAGGTTAGGTCAACTCTCGTTATAGATCAATTGTCGCCCACAATGTTGTTGGGAGTACGAAATTCGAGCAGTATATTCTTCGATATATTAGGCGTAGTAAAAATAAATCCATGATATTTCCGATAGATGGCTTCAGTTATCGAGAAACGACCGAGACACTAGTGTCAGTTATCGAAACGATTCGAGGTTAGGTCAAGTTCCTTTTATTGACGAACAACTCAGAAACTAGTTTCCGTTACCCAAACGATTTGAGGTTAGGTCAACTCTCGTTATAGATCAATTGTCGCCCACAATGTTGTTGGGAGTACGAAATTCTCTTCGATATATTAGGCGTAGTAAAAATAAATCCATGATATTTCGAATAGATGACTTCAGTTATCTGTGTGTCGCGTTGTATAAGTCCAATCGGGTTACACTAGGTGGCGTCAGAAAGATGAGATATTGCAACAAATAAACTTATCCGACAGTTTTGAGGTTGGTTGACTCTGAGATTGGTTGACTCCAGAAAATAATGGATTTCTTTTTACTACACGTAACGTGATCACCGAGTGTTCTTTTTTCACTGTAGACCCCCGTGGTCAGCCAATTTTTTTTTGTTCTCGTCACATTAGTGACCAAAAAAAAAAGCTTCGATAGCGGGATCGTTGGAGCTTCGCTCGATGAAGCCTTTGTATTCGACAGAAATCCTACCGTGCATAAATTATCGATCGGTCGTTAAACGGAGCCTCAAACGAAGTATGGGCGAGACCCATACTTGGGTTCCCGCTCAAACAGCGGAGATATTAATTGACAATTACCGGTGGAGTCGACCAAGCGTTTATCCGCGCTTGTCGCATACACGACGATTGTGGAAAGAGTGGTCACAAAGGGACACCGATAAACGCTAATATCAGCGGAGTTTGCGGGATCCGCTGATCACGTTTCGTTCCTGTAAACAGGGATATCCGTGTTGTCATTATGGGAAAGATTGAACCGACGGAAAATCTCCAACCAGCCGGGATACAAAAGAGAGCTTCTGTGTCTTTTTCGTAGACTGGACACGAAAGACCTGATGGGCCACGGGTTTAACCTCTTTGCCACCTAAAGTGCCGAAATCTTTGAAGTTTTTTTTGCGAACGTCGAAAACAATGGCGATCATCACAGTCGACACCATGGTCGATCGAAAAGGTACGAAGGCTTTGAAGGTTTTGAAATTGAGATAGATAGCGCAGCTGGTATCTAAGATACGGTCTGAAATATGACATTGACGAAGGAGGTAATCTAGAGTACTCTGGTGTCTACGGAAGCTCCCAAACGAAGCGATATCACGGTCGCGTAGGTTCCTGACCACTCTCGTGTATTCAATACCCTCCGAAGTGAGTCTCCGCGCCCCTTTTCTCCAAACTTGCCGCTTAATCAAGGAAAGCTGCACTTTCAGACGCCGGAGTGTAAACGTCAATTTCCACGAGAAAAACGTGCTGAAATTCAACGGAATTATGACAATGAATAGTTTTTATTATCTTTATACATTATTTGTTTATTATTAATATTGTACGATCTGCAGATTTTTTAATTGACCAACTATTGATGATAAAACGTTTAAACAACGTTGAAACGACAGGCCCCGGAATATTACTTTAACATGCATTTCTGCATTTCGAAATAGTGCTCTTTTTTAAACTTCGCAAAAAAAATATTCCTCTATTATTAATTATCTCAATAACTCATATTTCAATTATGAAGTATACATCAAATAATTATAATAAAAATCGCCAAAGGAGTAACTATCACCATCGTGATAGTGAAGCATCTTTAAAGAAGCAACCTCGAGATTCGGACAACGTCATTTTGCCAACAGTAAACGACTTTTTTTTTATAGGTGTTAAACGCGTCGAATTTTCGAAATAAGAATCAAAGAATGTTGTAGACGCTTCGGAATAATGATTTTTCTGTCAAAGATTAAAAAGAAACGACAATAACTTTTCAGTGTGAAAATTCCAAAAAAAAACAACGACAACTTATTCAACATCTTGATAAATTATCCGCATGCCACTCTGCGTTGGATGCGACAAATTATTGTCCAAAACGCTTAGATCTGTGTATACAATTGTACTCCCCATCCACGTCTCGAATAATTCGAGTTCTGAAGAACATTACGTCTGGAAAGTAGCTAGCTGATCCTCCACGCATTGATATTCCAATGAGCGAAATGAGATTATGTTTTCCGTGGTATTCGACAATCCTCGTAGCTCAGGGATGGCAGTTTGTCGGTGCTTCCGCTATTTTCGACTGTCTCTGTTATACGTTCAAGTTTCGCATCCAAAATATCTCGGAGTTGGTCCGATACGGGATGTTTGTATGTTTTATTGCTCGCGGCACCTGTAACCATAGGAACGGAAGGAGAGAGTGGAAGTACCGTAAGATAAGTAGCTGGAAGATTCATGCGCGCAGTAAAGTCTACGCGGAGGGAGGAAACGCGAATTATCTTGGTGACTGTCATGGCCTAACTTTGGGACATGTGTACCAACGAGGTTTCGTTCGAACGAGGAAAACGGCGGTATTTGGACGAGCCGTAGAAATGAGCTTGAGCTTAAACACGAATGAGCAAACAGTGGAAAGAGCTGAAGAGGCATTAGCGCGAAAGGTGGCGAGATTCGAGAGAATCAGCTGCGAGGGTGTTACGAGAATCCCAGGGTAGAAAAGTTGATATATCCGAGAAAGAAACACCAAGGGAGTCACCAGGGATTGTACTTTTTCTCGTTCCTTCCCGGTCATTGAGTTATTTCTTCATGACCGAGTTGCGGGTTTTTCCTTCCGTGGAAGGACTAAGGGCGTGAAGTGATTTGCGAGGAACACAACTGGATCCAATTGAAAATCTACCTTCTACACGGGAAAACTCTCAAATTATTAATTCAAGCTTTATTTACTAGCGCAACTTTTATTTAGAGGAAAATTTCAGTCCATCAAGATTGGATCTTTCAAGAATTGTGATTATTAATCACTGCGCAATTCCATCGTGAACCTCTCACTTCATATGTGAGGCCTGATCCCAGACGTTTTTGAGATCGTTATATTTGGGTTTGTTTGTAGCAAATAGTCCTCATATTAAGGCTTAAAATGTCTTTTTTTTTAAAGACACGAGAATTAAGTGTCCATCTTTGATCAAAGATGCTTTGACCAGAGATGGAGGTCGAAATGATCCAGTGTACAGTCGGAGTCTATGTCAACATTTAGTGACCCAAAATTGGTTGATAAAACATCGCAAACTGCGAATACCCAACCCATTCGTTCAAACGGAAAACTTCAGACAGGGTTTCCTAGAATCTAGAAACTACTCCAGTTATTAGGACAGTCCTTAGAATCCTAATGACCGGTATAGTGTCTACAGTACCGCGGTTTCTGACCGGAAATGCTTACATAAAATTGTTGTTTGGGATTCCCCGAATGTTAAAATGATCGAAGTAATAATATCTTCTCATTTAGTGAGCTTTTAGCTAATACCTGTATGAAGTTTCACCTTGAGCCTCGAATAAGTTCCCTTCTGGATTTCCGGATCCAAAGGGCTAATATCATTCACGAAACGAAAGTCCGAAGCGGTTGTTTAGGTCTGGTGATTCCGGGTGGTGATTCTGGGCGCGGTCCCGGGGCTAAAATCGATTTTGGAAAGTCGAAGGGAAGGGAATCGCGGGGGAGGGGGAGGTTTTCGTTAGAGCAAAGCTGGAAGGAAGACCGAGTCAGCTCTGTATAGACGGAGAAAGATGTAGATACGGATTACTAGAGACGATGGCCCTGGCCAAGGCCACAGCCGATCTTCTATCAGAAGGGACCAGCGTCCCTCTTCACCGTCTCCTTCTTTGTGCTTGGGGTGGAAACCTCCCAAGCGAAATAGCACGTCGGGAGGGAACGACTGGGTGGGAAAGTATACCGTGGAGTTCCGCGACTGGTTGTGGATGAGGAATTCACCAGCGAAGTACGCAGTTCCCTGGAGGAGCTACCGAAGCCTGACGCGATCCAAAGGGGCTCTGGAAACGTCTCGGTATTATAGTATTGCCTAAAACTCCTACTCTAAGAGGATCGATGTATCAAGGTGATTCGAATCAAGACGCGATCAACCCTTGCTACCTTATCATACCTAGACGACATCGATGTCATCATTGTGGCGAATCTCTACTGCGGAACTTTTGTCATTATCAGAGGATACTACAGCTTCGGAGTCAATTCGCCTTATTATCAAGGATACTCACTCTTCGGAGTCAATTCGCCTTATTATCAACGTTGCAGGGATGCACATCTTCTACTATCACACAAAACTAGTTTTCATGAATCAGGACGGTTTTTTGTAAACTACACTTTTTGTCTTCGTAAACTTTTGTACAGAATTCTTTTGTACGTTGGTAGGTTTAGGTGAAGACCGATAGGTGATACCATTCTTTTGACACTCGTCACTATTTTTTTTATTAAGTCTCTAGACTGCTATGCTTCCAGTTACAAGCCTACTGAACTTCTGAAAGAAGCTTGATTATGATTTTTCTTCCCAACTTCTGCATGTACGCATTCACGTGAGTATTTTCTTTTACGCTTAAGATAATATTTGTCCATGTGTGTACAAGCGTGTTTGTTTTTTTTTGCGATTCATTACGGAGCTTGATTTTTCTCCTCGAGACTGTTCAACGGCAATAATCGAGGCTGAATATTTGATGACCTTCGTTGCGCTTGGATGCTGATAATAAACGAAATTTTATTCAATGTTGTGACAGGCTTGCGCTGGTGTTCGCGTTCGATTTTTTCCTCATGTTGAAAAAAGCTTGTTCGCGCGAAAAATCGACCTTGCAAAACTCTCGTCACGAGACGAGTCACGAGACTTGCGCACCTCGTGGTCATTTTTTGTCTTGTTTAAAGAAAATAAAAATTCGTTTTTAAATAAAAAATTACATTTAAATTAAAATTGAACATTTAAAAAAATTCGGATTCGTGCTGTTCTTTTGCTAAAATGAAATATAGCGAACGTGGCAATCTCTAAACAAGGAAGTCGATGACGTAGCTCATTCAGAAAAAAACGAAAACGAGAAGTCAAGCACCCACGGAAAATAAGCATTTTTGCGAATGACCTTGCAAAAAAGACTGAACCTAGAAGGCTACACAAGGGATTGCTACAATCTTTACCCTTACCAGCTTACACATCCTCGATTAATGCACTGTCCAGGTCTGGGAATCGCGTGTAGGAAGGGCTGGAAAAGGGCAATAGGGAAGTTCGCACCCTTGGGGTGCCCCCTTCGGAAACAGACTGCGCGCAAGGGATCGTTAATTCATCATATATAAAAGGTATCGAAAAGCTGAGAGCTTATGGACTCCATTGAATTAGGGTACATACATCGGCTCTTAAGCCGGTCATATGTGGATATGTACAACATATACGTATAATCCATATTCAATTGGCTGTTCATTAATCATTTCCACTCGGCTCGCTGACATCCCAGCTTTGCCTTCTTTCATTCTTTTCCTGGCGCTTGTCTGGCCTAATCTAACCTAATTCATGATCGAAGCTGGATACATGAATAGATGGTTTATTAGTGCGCTAGGATAATAACAAATCGTCAAAAAAAGTCATCAAAATTGCACTGATGAAAAACGACGATACTTTCCGACCGACCCAATAGGGCAACATTGATTATGTACGACATACAACGGGACGGCAGATTACGGTGAAGATATCGCGAAGATATCAGGTCATCCACCAGATCCCCAATGTCGAAACCAAACACAGGTGTGCGATGAAACGGATCTCAAGTTATCAAAACATTCGATTGTTATTTCCGTCCCCAAATTACCGAGTCGGTTCGATGGCTCCGTTTGGCCATCCACCGGATGTGAATAAATTAGCACTGTTATAAAAAAATCAATAGCAATTGTTGTTGTTTGATTTTAGTCTGGTTTCTGCGGGGTCAGGGCTGTTGGAACCCGAAAAGTTAGCAGTTGGGGGACATCCATTGATATTGATGACCTCAATGCACCTTCTATGCACATGGACCAATATCCACGATTTTAACTACGTAACCGCTATCACCAATCGTTTGTACAAACTCCGGGCACTGTTTTTGTTTTTCACGCTAAACGTACTCGAATCGTTTTTTTCTGATGCAACATCAGCGCAGCACTTTATCTTTGAGCAGCTGGAGCTTCGTGACTTTCAATTGCAAAAATATCACGAGATTAAACGACATCGTTGAACATGAATGTTGTGACGGAATTGTCGTGAAATTTTGTTGTGACAACGGAATTTGTGAATGACGCCTGCGATCAATTCAAAGCAATCGTATACTTTGAGACAATTGTACGGAGCGGGGCTTTGTAAACAGTCAACTGGTTGGTGGTGGGTCATAAAAACGGGCAAGGGGTAACGTTGCTGAATACGATCTGATCAACAAGCATTCAGTAGAATTTGGGTCCGCATATAAAGACCTGCATTTCCTACCGATCATCATTATCAGGACAACCGCTCCAAGTCGAAAGATGTTAGCCCACCAAATGTTCGCTTTCCTGACGCTAGCTGTTCTCGCTAGTGGTGAGTACATTGAAATCAAACATTGCATTTGTTTAATATGAATAAGCATACAACGATTCGAACAACGATGTTTCATCAGTCGTGGACGCTAGAGCACCACAAAAGATCGTCGGTGGTACCGAGGCATCCGCTTCTGAGTTTCCATATCAGGTATCGCTGAGGCGAAGAGGCAAACATATTTGCGGTGGAGCCATAATAGGCGAGCGCCATGTCATCACTGCAGCTCATTGCATCGTTGGCGTTTTTAAACCACCTTACACCGACTTTACCATCGCAACCGGTTCTATCTTCAATTCGAAAGGCCAGAGCCATGTCGTCAAATCAGTCGTTACTCATCCGGATTACACCCCAATGGCTGATAACGACATTGCCATCGTTGAAGTGAGTAGAATACCTAATTACCCTATTCGAACGGATCGACGAGGATTCCTGAAGCCTTATTGCTAATAGCCAAAGAATACAATTTTTTCTTGATGTTGAGTGAATCGGTCGTGTTAAATCGGAATAATACGATTACAGAAAAAAAACGATTTCTATCGAACGTTAAAAATGGAATAACCCTTTGGATTTTCGGTTACAGTTAGCTGAAGATATCAAGTTCGACAAAGATCAGAACAAAATTGAATTGCCAAGTGCACCGGTGAAGAGTGGAAAGTTAGCAATCGCGACAGGATGGGGTTTGCTGAGCCATCAGCATAAACAGGTCGTGGAGAATCTCATGAAGGTTAGCCTGAGCACCCTCGAATACCAGACTTGTCGACTATTCGCCAAGGGATTCACTTTGAACCCTTCTCAAGTCTGTACTCATCACGGTCCTGGATTGGGAGTCTGCATGGTGAGTTTTTCTTCCAGGATTTCTTTGCTTCGAAAATAAAGTTGAACTTGGATAGGAGCTTTATTTATTTCAGCAGTTTGGAATATGTTGGACAAAGCAGTCAAGACTTCTAAAAGACACAGGCTGAAAAGCACACTGTGCCTTTGGAAGCGACGGTGAAATAGTAATTTTCCTTTTTCTTTGGTTTCTAGGGTGACAGTGGAGGTCCTCTCGCCCTTGACAAAGAGCTGATTGGAATCGTGTCTTATGGCCATCCCTGTGCTCGCGGAACTCCCGATGTCTTCACCAACGTCTACTACTATCTGGATTGGATCAAGAAACACACCACTAAATCCTGAGTCTCTAGACGTCTTCAGCTCGAACTGGACAACTACCTATCATCGCGATGGATTTTCATTCGACCCCAAATGATCCTCCATGTTCATTTATTACGTAGAATTCATCAATAAATTGACTTAGCCTTCAAATTTCATATTTAACGTGTACTTCGAATTTATTTTCCCGATTTCCTTCTTTTCATCCGGTCACCACACTTTTTAATGCCTGATATCTGAATTGAAAGGTTCGACCTTCGACGACTCGTGGTTGATGAATGACGACCTTTGAAACCTGCATAAAAAAAAAACTTTTCAACCGTACAAAGCGGGTACGAACAATTCTCTTCACAATAGTATTAATGATAATGGCCTAGCTCTTAATGAGGGCGAATCCATTTATCGATATGCCTATATCTCCTCCCTTCAGGTATTAACGAATTCAACGGTAGTACGAATGGGTAGAATCTGAGTAGAAATGATCGCACAAAATTGCCGTCTGAAAAATCGGTGACGAATAAAAAACAATATTAATTATAAATATACAGGGTGATTTTCATAATGAGGCCATGCTTTTTTAAGGGTCTTGCGTGATGATTTTCTTAGTGAAAAATATGATTTTTAATGGTTTTCAAGTTCTCGTTGAAAAAAATGTGCCAAATTTCTGTTTTGAATAATGTGTTGCAGAGAAAAGAACGCAATTCGAAAACATACATAAAATCTATTCTGAGCACACGGAAATGAAGTATTTTAAATTCTGAATACGAAACACCCCCGAAAAACTTCAATATATATTATATATATAATTATATTTAAATTATAAGAATCAGTCGGAGGTATAGCAAAACGTCTCTGTTATGTGACACGTCTGGAAAAAGATTGAAACTATACCTTAATTTTGAAAATAAATGCCACAAAAATCTACAAAACCGTTTAAGGGGTTAGTGACGATGAAAAAGTTAGGATTAATCTATAAAACTTAATTTTTAAGGCACATGGAAGATAAATGTAAAGTTCTTGTGATATTTATTGGCATGTGCATTAACAAAGTTGTTAATATTGTAAAAATTATTAATTAATGATGTATTATTAATAAATATTAATGATTAATTTTTATTTATTTAGAGTTATTTAAAAAAAGAAAAATAATTTTTAGTAAGATAAGCATGGCTCTGGAACACTTTGTTACAAATAATTTTTATATTATATTATATTGTTTTCTATGCAATAAATAATACAATTTTGTAAGCATACAAATAATTTTTCGTTTTAATTTCGTCATGGAATTTTACCTCGATATTTTATCGGCAATGTTTTCAATTTTGTTAAAAATAAAAAAAAACGATGTTTCGAGATTCCGAGACTGGCAGAAGTGTCCAGAATATAGATATCTAGGGCTTTCAAATGTTTTGGAAAGAAAACACATACGACCAGGCAAATTCTTAAAAATTATTGGAACCTTCGTAACCTTAACCAACTACTCGTTAATTGTTTCATACTGTCAATTCAATTATCCAAAAATCCCTTTCAAAAAACAATGATTTACCAAAATATTTTTTTATTTCGAGATATTCCCCCACATCGTTGACCATACAACCAGCCAGTTCAATATTGTTAATTTGTTTAATTTGACGTAACGACGTTTAGCAATGTAAAATATTATCAAAACCGATTTGTTGACACGAGAAACTTTTACATTGGGTTGGATTGGCAGACAAAGTTTGACGGGATGTGACGTGATCATCAGACTGTGACATCAGTGCTAACAAACGATAAGAATGATGACCTAGCGTGATAAACACCGAAAAAACAAAAAACAAAAAACATTCGGTGTGATGCAAAAGTTGATGCACGAAGAGGTAACAAATTCGAAAGAATCAAAACAAAAACAAATTACCGATGAGTTATCGGTGTATTCAAACACAGGTGGGACGTTCAAGGAGCGAGAAGTTGTCGACACAGACAGTCGAGATTTGGGACCACTCACAGAATACGACCGTGCAGCTTTCTTTCTTATCACGTTCCGTTTCATTAAACAAGCAGACCTGTTGTTATTGTTAACTTCACTGGGTGATCTTGGACTATAAATGCTTGGGAGTATCTCGATGATCATCATAACGATCAGAGTTACCGATCAGGCGGAATCATCAAAACGATCAGTGTTAACGATCAGCCAGAAACATGTTTGGACTACATCACTTGGTCGGAATACTAACAGTGGCCATAGTAGCCGGTGGTAAGTGGAATCATAAATCACCAGTCGATTTTTCGCGCCTTACTAGTCAAATCCAAAATATAGAGTTGGCCGGAAAGCAATATCGATTTTTTTGCGTCAAATAAAACTCGAAATCCAAATGTCCAAATCCAATAAACAATTTGTTTATTAATTTCATTGATTCCATAAACGTTGAATCTTATAAACCAATGGGGAGTTCGTAAAAAAGTTGATCAGAATTGCGGTACTGAAGACCGCAATTATTTTACAACCAACCCAATACTCGTGGATTATTCGGTAAAAAAAGGGATCGAAGGTTCTTCCATTTGAAAATAGTCGATTTCTTCAAAAGAGACGCCTACCTGATAACACGCTGATTAATTCACAAAAGCTTTGAATTATAAGATCAGAATGGCTCCACTTGAGATTTCCTATATCGTATTTAACCATTTTAATAATTGATCGAACTTGTTTTGTCTTTGTCGTGAACAGTGAGCGATGCTTTACCACCGCAAAGAATCAGAGGAGGTACCGACGCCGCGCTAGGCGATTATCCATATCAGGTGTCAATCAGGGAAAAGCACTTTCACATTTGCGGTGGCTCGATAATTGGCAAGCGTTGGGTGGTGACGGCGGCCCACTGCGTCGATCGGTCATTGCAGCCACCGCACGCGAATCTTCGGGTAGTCACAGGCACTATTTTCAGCGTGGGTGGTCAGAGGCACGAAGTTAAATCTGTGTTCTCTCATGCTAACTACAACACGTCGGTGACGTCCTCTCCCAACGATATCGCTATCATTGAGGTAAGTTGAGTAATCAACGAATCAAGCTCATCCATTTGCATTCCCTATGAATGCCAATGAGTTACACAAATCGAGAACGATAAGTAATCACCAAAATGATGATTTTCTATAGTCACCTAACCGCCATTTTGTATTCCACAGCTTAAGTCCGATTTAGTGTTCGACAAGAACGTAAATAAAATCAATTTGCCAACGGCTGAACCGGTCAGCGGTCTTGAAGCAACTGCCACCGGATGGGGTTTGGAAAGTTCCGAGCATAAACAATCCAGCTTCAAACTTAAGAAGGTTGTCCTGCGTATTCTTGGGTTCAGAGAATGTCAGCAACATTTCAGCCAGCTTACCTTGCAGCGTCATCAGATTTGCACGCACAACGGTGCTGGATTCGGAGTCTGCCAGGTCAGTGTACAGTTTTAGAACCTCCGCGGATCCGAAACTCATTGGGGTAGTGCTTTGACCATTATGCTCTGACCTAAACTGATCACTAAACCTAGACAATGCGGTATATGAACTTTTCTAGTAAAGGTGCTCGTTGCATATTTTCCCTAGTGCCTAGGGACTCCTATTTCGCCTAGGATCTACATAGAGATTATTTTAGCCAAGATGCTCATGGTCATCTTAGCCAAACGAGATAATCATAAAAATCAAATCAAAAAAGTTCCGAGCTTCTTACAGATTTGTATCCCTCAAGGAGGATCAACTGACCAATATGTTTCCATCTGTTTTCAGGGTGACAGTGGTGGCCCCCTTGTTCACAAAGGTGAATTAGTCGGTGTTGTTTCCTTCGGAGTGCCATGTGCTCGTGGATTCCCCGACGTCTACACAAATGTCTACCACCATCTGGGCTGGATAAAGAATATCACAGGCCCCTTGTAGTCCTCTGCGTTTTTTTTTATTTATTTCCAATAGCCTAGTCTTCCACCATCTCCAGTAGTCCTGACGGACATACGAAGACGTGGATGTTTCCGAAGTATTTATTTATTGAACATTGGCGGGACGAACAGCAACGTGGATCCATCAATTGTACATACTACGAGGTTACATTGGGCCACATAAGATTCGTGAAGACTTTGTAGAATTCACGCCGACTTTAATAAAACCTGATGTTCATGAAAATTTGCATGACGCGCCTTGTAGTACTCTTTTGATCCCTATTCCAATTTACTTGGAGCCATAATCGGAGGGCATCGATAAAGCTTAGGCAGACCGGCCATGACGCGGCGAATTTTTTCAATAAGTCGAAGAAGTCGAAGACTGATGGATCTTCGTACGTGATAGCTTCTCAGTCCCGATGGTCCAACTTCGGGATCTCCCACACTGCGCTAATTCTTTCGATGCGCATCACAAGGGTATTTGACGATGATGATCGGATAGGAGGGCTTGAGATGGGGTGCGAAGGGCTCCAAAGGGCTGAAAATAGCAATGGGGTGTACAGACGCCTGCTGAAACGAAACTAATGTATCGAAGGGAATGAACCACGAAGGGAAAGAGCTGAAGACAATACGATGGGCTCGGGAGAAAGTCATGATTAGGTAATTAGTGAATCTGCTGGTAGGGTAACTTGCTCCATTCGTTCTCATTCGAACGAAGTGCAAATTATACATCTATTCCTGTAACTATTCTCTGGGGGAAGAGGGAGTGGGTTGTTTCTTATCATCAAGATGGGATACGCCTGAAAAAAAAGACGGTCTCCAAGGACGTTCATCCCAGGATCGAACTCCTGTATGGACTAAAAGGAAGAAGTCCAAGGAAAAAAAACGTCTCGCTCGAAGAAAAGCGGAGAAGGGTGCCAGCGTAGCTGCGAAACGGAACAGATGTCACCAGTCGTGAGCAAAGATAAGCGACGAAAGGATGGAGGGGTGGCCGACAAAGCTCGGCTCTTTTTGCAGTACCCTTGTCTTCGCTGAGCTACCTCCGCTAAAAGGAAAAGTAATCAGAAAGCGAAGCAGAAACGACAGACAATTCGGCCCGTGTCGTCGACCATTCACTTCCAACGTTCCTTAGCTACGTGTCTTCATTTTCGTCAAGGATGCAGCCAAAGGAACCCCACTTGCCCCGTCATATTGAATTACGAAATTCCGGAAATGCTTTGCATACGAAAGGAGTCTTTTTATCCAAGGGCCCGACGATCATGTTGGATACGAGCAGAACACGAGCACCCTTCGTCTTCCATCCCAATGACGAGGGGCGACAGTGCTGACATAGAAGCGTCCAAACTTTGAAACCTTTACAAAATTGTAACAGTACTCCGTATGTGTGTCACTCGGACAGGAACTCAACCTCAAATTTGAAATTACTTTTCTAGTGTTTGCCACTATTGGGATGTATGATGAAAATATGGAAATTAAATTACCCTAACCTTGAAATCCTTCCCCTTTTATTTTCGCTTATAAAATACATCATTCGGAAACTTTTCAGCCTTTAAAGACCTACTGCAGTCCAGGAGTTTTCGTTTCGCCACTTTCGTTTTACACGCACCTCCGCTATCGCCCATCCGCCATTTTGCTGTAGCTTTCAGAGTATCGGATTCGGAAATTTCCCAAAAATCATTCCAGGATTCAATGCAGTTCGAAACTTGTTGTTACGAGCTGTCAATCCTCCAATGATCCCGCGTTTGCAGCTATACTTTATTGCACCTTCATCACCCCTGCCTCCAAGTTATATCCAACGAGATTTCGAAACATCACGTATCGGCGTACACCGGGGGTTACTAGTCTCCGTGGAGAACGACGCAGTTCAGCCTGAGCTATCAAAATAGCGAAGTTTGTAGGTGGGCGAATTTCGATGCGACAACGGTGGAAGGTCGATCATGGGCGGAGCCGAAGGGAACAACCACGGACAGGAAGCGAGACACACTTGATGGTGTTGCGGGACCACAGAGGGCGGGATGATCGGAAAACCCGAGTATGCTGACCCGAACAGTCGGGACGGTGTAATCGGTGGACTTCGCGGATTAGTGGTCCGGCTTAGATTCACGGCTACATTACCCCTGCTATCACTACGTGCTAGAAGGGTGGGCGATGTGAGTCGATCAATCGACATAACCTCCTATCTCTCTAATGACTAACTTCGTTCCCTTCTTTTTCACATCAAGCTTCTGCAAAAATCTTTTTGGTTATCTGTACGAGAAAGTGTTCATAATGTTACAAAACATCATGACTGCCATGTAGCAAAATTATCATCAGCAAAAACGTCGCATTATTGAAACCCGTTTTCGAGCTAAGTCTCTCAAATAACGCTCCAACTTTTCCAGGCAATCAATTTTCCTATCGATCCTCACCAAGGCACACATCTTATTTTCGTCTCGTTGGAAACGTCCGGCCCTCATATGATACCATAAATCGTGAATTAGGTCACACGATATTGAAATATCCGCCACTGTGATGCGATCAATTGGAGCGTCGTCATCCAGGAAATATCTTGGCGGAAATTGGTCTTTCTATTTTCAGTCCAACATTTGTACAGTTATTTCCTCGACTTTGCAGTTCCCAGGTATTTTCGTCTTATTATCAATCCAATCAGAGAGTCATAGATTGAGACACTGCCTTTATGTAATATTGTATGCAGTGACGAATTGAACAGCAGATCTTTATAACCGCCATTTATCGAGGCTAGGAAGTGGAAGCTGGCGGAGCGTCTTCTGATTGGATTACCTGTTGTATATTGGGTCGTCGGCAGCAATAGTGCGGCCCGGAAATAGCGGTCGGGGTAGGAGTTCCGGTATCGCCGGTTGGGTAGTGGGCGCAAACGCCGCATAACGGACCCGACCGATCCCAACGCTGCTGCAATCAAATTTATCACCTATCGACCCACTTAGGACATCTCTCGCTTGTTCCCCTTCGTATTTTCCGTTCATTCCTTCCAGCCTTTGCTCCGACTCTCTTCACTCTTCCAACATCTTCGTCTCGTTCTTTGGAGCGTACGAACTTTCGTAATTGTTCCGAGCCCTTTTCCTAACCTCTCGCTTTTCAACTCGGAGAGTAAAGAAGTAAAAGCGGAGTAACAATCTTCTTTCGTTTCACTCTTGCTATCGGCGAAAGCTGCGAATGAGGAGAAGCGAAAAAAGGGGAAATTTATGGTATCGGAGCGAGGATAAAGGCACCCCGCTAGGTGCGCCCTCGATCTTTTGGCCTCCAGCGCGAGATCTCCAACAGCAGGACGGTTTTTATAAATTGAACTGTTCCTCCCCTTGCGACTCTTCACGGGGTTCCAACACGCCTGGAAACTATCCCTTATTTTCTCCGGCTCGTCCATTCGTTTATACCTTCTTCCTATTACCCAAGCAACGAAACTTGACTTGTCGAATAAAGGTAATTATCGATTTTTTTTGGAGGTGTCAGCTCATTACACACCTAAACAATTTTTGCCAGCATTTCGACGTTAAAAAATTCCGCTGCTCCATAGCTTTCGTAACGTCGGCCTGAGCTATCACTCATCCAAGAACTGGCTTAGACGCTGCTCGGTTTTTACACATTTTAAGAAATAATCGAGTATCTGTAAATGGTTTTTTTTCGAGAAGGAGGGTACTCCTCCTTCTGGCAAAAAGCGTTCGAAGTCTAAACGGCGGAGGAGAGTAAAGACACCCCATCGAGTGTCTCGCTACTTTTTTTCTCTCTTCAAGTCGAGCTTCTGCTCCCTTGTTTTGTCGCGAAGGTCATGACGCCGCGCGTTCTGCTGCAAACTTTTCCATCTTATAATAATAATAATGATATTCGTGGCAAAAGCTTCCAGTGCCCACTCTTCGTTTTCGTTTCGGAGGGTTATTTATTTTTATGGGGTTTTCTCGCTTTACGTCTCTCCCAGATATGGTTCCGCAGTTCACCGGTGTACGCTGAGCGCACAGACACAATCTCACCCTTTCGAAGGACTCACGGGACTCTGGAAATGCTTCGGTATAGTCGTGCGTCCTCTGTAGCTTGCATGCTCACGATAGGGAAGGAAGGGTGGCTGCGGACGTGAGAGGAAAAGGGAGGACCGAGTTGTATGTTCCACCGGAGTTGCGAAACTCCGTGGAAAAGCGAGAATGTATTTGAGAGAAAGCGAGCTAGGGAATCCCCGTGCCTGGTTAATGGCGTTACGGGGTTGCCATGACAACGACGAAACCCCCATGGTACATGAGAGCAAGAGCGAGCCAAAGCTCCACAGCTCGAGCGACCCTGGCGAAAAGCCCATTTATACCGAAACTTAAAAAAAAAAAATTATACGTATAACGACCGCACGTATAATCGGTTACCGAGTTTTTGATGTGTGGGTTGCTTCCCTATTGCCTCCTACCTTCCTATTACTGTATCATTGTTATACTATTACGATATAACCCTATGAACTTTCGCGCAGATATATTTTTCGTTACGCCATCCATTTGTGCAAGTAGCCAACTTCTGCCTTCTCTTTGCGGTTATCTGGTTTAGCAGTATGCAAAAATCACGAAGATACATGTCCGTTTTCCATTTCGGTTGAAGTGCTTTTTCCTTGGGCTAGGTGGTTTCTGGATATGGGACCGCCGGAGGTTTGAACTTGTTTTGAGTTGACGTTGTTGCTGCTATCGAGTATTGGTGATCTGACGTGCGATTGTGAACATGAGTAGGGTGGACCAATCTGTTGGCTATCAAGATACCTCGGACCAATTTGCCATTTACGATACTGCAGGCTTAATTTTGCCTACGAAGTGTTAAACCCGAGGCTGCTTTGGGTTCTAGACAATTTTAGAAACGTGTTGCTCGGCGAGCTGATCAGTGTAATTAGTCCATAAACCCAGCTCATCCCCTTCACGCGGTCCGATTAGCTGCTGAATTTGATCTTTCTGGTAAGCTGATCGGCTGTTAACTTCCACTTTCTCGTATCGGAACAATTCACGTCCGGTGAACACTAGATTATCCATACTTTTGACCTTCCGTCTGCATGCTCACGTTGCAGCTCCATTTACCACAGCCACGTTCCCTCGCGACTTCAACGAATCAACTTACGACATGCAATCCTGTCGGTATCGAATTACCCTGGGCTAACAAACTTCATTTCGTATTTACCCAGTGTTAACAGTGTGGAGCACTCCAACGCCTGAAGGCACGAGCCTCACGGTTTTCTCCAACGGCATCAACCGCAA
The DNA here is from genome assembly GCA_030522765.1 of Ophioninae sp. B BG-2022a. Lineage (NCBI taxonomy): Eukaryota > Metazoa > Arthropoda > Insecta > Hymenoptera > Ichneumonidae > Ophioninae sp. B BG-2022a. The sequence continues at coordinate 113,509 of JAPYZJ010000046.1, forward strand.
ACATTTTCACCTTTCCCTTGTGTTTGTAGCCGACAGCGCAATCCAGCCTCGTTTCGTATTCATGTATTCTACGTTTGGGCCACGGGAGATCAACCTGAGCACCGGATTTCACGGGAACGGATCTGTGTTCCCATATCCGGTAGATCTTTGGCAAAACGGCTGAATGGAGTTTGGATGTTTTTACATATCGCGTTCGTCGTGTTATCCTGTAATGATCGATTGTTGACCTTGGAGCTGTGTTAACGTCTTCAGACGTTCCATCGTCTGACGATTCTTTTTCGCATATCTTCCATTCCAGATCCATAGAGGAACCCAGAAAGACGAGAAGTGGAAGGTTGCATCCAAATGAGGGGTCACCATACACGTCCTTATATAAATAGTATTAGATGAAGAAAATTCCTCAGGCTTCATGATGGAAGCACACCATGAAATGTGAAATTATCCTTTATGGGTTTCGGGTTTATTCCTCTTCATTTGAGGATAGCTTGTACACCTTAGATATCAATAATCCGTTTAAATGTGTTTGGGTTTATCAATCGAGAGCCAACCCAGCCACTGCCTGCTGAAAGCTGTAATTCGCATCCCTTGAAAGCTTGATTGGTTGCCGCCTGTTGGTAGACTTGGGTCTTGTTAGATTTTGATGGTCTTCGGTAAACTTCAGCCAAGTCTGGGCGAGGTAAGGAAATGTTGCGAGCGTGGCTAGCCGCTGCTTTATTTGTCTGTAGAAAGGTCATTCACTGCACGGAAGATTGTCATTCATTATCTAGACATGTGTCTAGATAACATCCGGACATTACACTATCGATAAACACAACTTTTTTCTTCTTAAGACACTCGGCAGATTAAGCCCGAATACTGATCATTCATTCGTTATCTCCTATCAGGTAACATCCGAACTGCCGTTCCATTAGTTGCAACTTGACCACATTGGAATCGATGTATAAATAAGTAACTTATTAATCACAATTTTATAGACGAATTCAGAACATCAGTTCGTACTCTCGTCTTCTAGTCTCCATGATTTTTTCACTTGATCTTCCTTTCTCCGTTGAAAGCAATTCCACGAGCATCTCCTCCGTCTACGAAGACTCGGATGATTAATGATTTCCCTTCCAGTCTGCGGAACCCTTCGAGCATTATCTCACTGTTGTCAAGCGTAGCGTTTATATACGAGGGAACCATATATTTCGTGACACGCTTCATTTAAGGATTATATATTCTTTGGGTTCGTACCGTTACCATTGTATTTCTCTTTTTGAATTCGCACCATTCTCTCGCCGCTATATCCGGTCTGCTTGAAATTCACTCCGCAATTACGTAAGCTGATTAACAATTTCGAACGACGGCGACCGATCGATTCTCAAACTGCAACCCTCCGCTTCCCCTTTCATTATCCAGAATTGACCACATCGCAAACTTCACGAGGGGGTTGGAATATAATCCGAGTGATAAACCCATTTCCTTGTGTACACCCAACACAGGCACGTCCGATCGTAAACGCACGTTAATATTTACATTAATTTTACACCAGCATGAACACAATATCCTGACTCGTCATAATGAGGATTCGGCACCGATCGATAAACACGAATGATGTAGAGCCTCACCGCGCAAACATGAACTTTCATCCTGGTCAGCATCATCACCTTTCGAACACTCAAATACTCGGATATCCAAATTTCAACATCACGAAACGTCTTGCCAGCTATTGGCTAACATTTTGGGATTGTGGTTCATTTAGGTACTTGATGATTCTTGTCACTCGTCGCTTACCACCATTTTCCCAAATTTGACTTACCATGGTTTCCATGCCGTTCCATACGACCCAATAATCATTATGAGTACTTTCGGGTCTATCCACCGTTCCCTGAGGAATATCCTTTACCGTCGTTGCGTTCAAAGTAGGATATAAAAGTAGTTTTCCGTCACCAGGCATTATTGTTAATTATTTATTGACGGGGACGATCGAAACGAAAGTTTCGGTCGTTTCTCTGGAAGCCCTTATTTTAAGGGAGGTATGTAGGGCAACCTCGAGGATGTTCCTAGGCCGCCAATAACTCCCGGGCCAAAACACGAAGCAATTAACCCCCAGGGGGTTTTTCGTAAGTGCTATATATATTTATATATGTCTGCGTGCCAAGAGTGTTTATAAACGATACAGGCGACGTGTATATACGCGGTACGTGGGTGACCCTACACGCAGAGCTCCATCGCCTTCCAAAGGGGGTCCCTTAAAGTACCGCATAGCCTTTTGAGTTCCTTCCACCAACTACGGGAGCGAAGGCCAGTGGGGGGAATTACCGCAAGGATTACACGAAAATTCTATTATCGTGTCGCATCGGGTTTGAGGCGTGTGCACTTGCCTTTGCAGCCCTTGTTCTTGAACAAGTGTCGACTGAAGAATTTCCGAGTAGCAGTACACGAGAATAAGAGCCTCGGAGGAGTTGTCTACTTCGGAAGAAAAGCATGAACCAAATTCGGACACATACGAGGCTTGGCGTTTTTTATGATTAAGCTTGAGTGTAAGATGGTACACGTGTGACGTATAAAAGCGAGAGCGAGAGAGAGAGAGAGAACTAGAAAAATCGCAGTTTTCTCCGAAACCAACATTTTGAAAAAAAAAAAGTATCGTGCCATCGTTTGTGGAAAGGTGAACGACCCGAGACTCTTGTTTTTGCGGAAACTTTAACAATTTTCGAAAAAAGTGTGTTGCAAGATTTTTTTCGATGGAGTAAGGACGGAAAAAACGTTGTATTACGGATTTATGAATAAATATTTTTGTGACCATTTGTATTTTTTTTCTACGATTAATGTTGACTAAATTTTGAAAACGAATTAATTACGTGAGTTAAGCTGACATGAAATTTGTACACACATCTCCCTTCCCCCCGCGATTGGCAACTACCATAGCAAAATCAATTTTGCTATAATTCTGAATCGCCATTTTGTCCGACCGAATCAACGTATTCGACAGCTAACACTGGCGACTTCTTTCGATCTATTCACGGTACGCCCTTGTTGAAGTTACGTAGGGATATCGAGGGCTGGAGGAAGTCGGCTCCGATGAGGGTTGAAAGCTACCAGTGGTTAAAATTCGTCGACCTTTCGGCAGGTGTCTTTTCGAAAGGGGTTCCATTGTGCAAAATGCGGTTTTGAGAGAACGAGACAAAGGCGAGTGGCTCGTCGGAGGAGTAAAGTGGCCGCAGCCCGGGCCTACCTTGGTGATTCGGAGACTGGTCGTACACGCGCCTCGAATACGTGTGTGTCGACACCGCAGCCAATTAGTTCGGACCCTTCTATTAATCCGGGCAATTAAGAATAACACGGAAATTCTATTACGTTCTTCACGCGCTTCGGAATTTCGTTAGGGACTGAAATACCGCCAAGCAGCGTTTCGATGTGTACGACTCGTTGGAGTTGGCAACGAAGTAGTGAAGATGCGAAACGCCGAGAAAATTTCGATCCTAGCGTGCTGCCATCTGTCGCGGCTATTCGGCTACGTAAGTCCGCTGCTCACCGCTAGATGTCACCGCTGCATCGGTCACGAAGTTGTCCAGTGAGTAACGCGCGTGAATTTGGTCACAATTGTCGAAAATAACTGAAAACGATATTTTCCGTGCTCATAATTGTCCACATTTTGTAGCATGCCATATTAAATCTTCAACGTTACAACCTAATCTACTTATCGTTCCAATTTAAATGTCGAATCTTATAACGAAATTTAATCACGCCAACGAGATCTTGGCAAATATATCGGGTGACCCACTTTTCTGACTCCTTCGAAGACTCAGACTACCCGGATAGTCGGTCAACATTTGTTGCGGTACATGGCTCGCGTATGCTCACCGGAAATGTTTGGAAGAGCTACTTTTCTCATGAGTGTGCAACTCGTAGTGAAGAGATAAAAACACAAAAGGGAATTTCTAGCAGTCAGTGTGGACAGTATTCACCGCTCTCTCTCTCTCTCTCGAGTACTCGTTCTCGGAACGTATAAACGCGCGGACACTTCGTTTGCAATGCACTTGGCGAATGTAACGAAATCGTCTGTACGAGTGCCGCCATCTTGTCGAGGGCGAGTGAACTCTCATGACTTTTCCTTTACTGGTACTCACTCAATGACTTTACACACACGATGGATCGAAATAAATTAAAATAATTATCATCGTAATTATGATGAAAAAGCACATTGACGATAATAAAGAAATTAGACAAGCTGGAGCCATGACAAAAATTAAAGGAGAGGTTACATCGCCCGAACATCACCATAACCTACAAAAAGCGTACCGATCGAGCAATAAATTAATCGAGCGGATAAGCAATTGATCTTCGAAAGACCATACATCAAAATGTACAGGGTGTCCCACGTAAGAATGTCATCCTGAAAATGGGGAGTTGGGCGTGAAATTCTGAGTCGATTGATATAAGCATGTATGCTTCCCGAATTAACCCCTGAATTATTATTAATTTTTAAAGGCGGCCAATCAGGCGCGCCCCTTTCTCTAGAAATTCTCTTTCTCATTTTTCTCTAGAAATGGAGAGGTCGTCGATGGATGCCATGACGGAGAAAGACACACCGGATGAGAAAGTGAAAAGCCCGCGTGGAAGAAAACCCGCGTGTATTGCAACCCACCCCTAATGTATGCGCAGTTGTGCTGATTGCTTGATAACGTATGACGCGAGAGCGCGTAATTGCTCAACGCTCATCATCATCTGGTCGAACTGAACGGGCGGCTTTGGGTTGCTTCAGCTGCAGTGTAATGTCAAGTGGAAATAGATGTGCTCATATACTGGGTGTCCGAACCGGCGAGGTATCTCGAGGACGGTAACATTGGCTGAGATGCTCATTGAAAGTTAGGTTATGTCGACTTTTTTTTCATTATATTTCTTTCTAAATACCGAGCAACAATGGACCGTAAAAATCTAGCGAATATCTATATTAAAACCTGGAAGCGACCTTCGCTTGACCTTGACATTTACATGAAACAACGAATTCCCTAATAAGCCTATCCTTATTGTACAACTTTGGCTTGAAGTGACCTTGAATAGGAACTGCTATTCTTTCTTGATATTTTATAGTACCCTTTTTATTTTGAACACCCGGTACACGTGTCTACACCCATATCGTACCACAGAGTATAAGGAGTGGAGTACGATTCACGGTACTCTCGCTAATATGCGAATTGGCGCTCTTTCGAGTGTGCTGCCCCCTGCCGGTCGCTGCAAAACGAGAGCGCGAGAGGGCGGAGAGAAAGAACAGTCAAGCAGGAAACGAGCAGTCTCCGGCATGAGCGTATTGCCTCTCTTGATTCTGATATGCCCATTAATTGACCCGTTGTGAAATTGCGGATAGGAGAAAGACGCGGAGAGCCCAAAGGCTCGAGGAACACGAATGCGAAGGATCGCCAATTTTAATTAGGAAAATTGCCGTATTTAGTCCCAAGCCATAAATATACACATTCAATGCGATAATCGGCATGTGAGATCACCAGGATTCATCACGTGTCGAGCACAGGAAGATCTCAATGACCGCCCTTAAGCCTAGTGGCGACCTCTACGCGCGGGCCTCAACTCCTCCCTCTTCTTTCATGCTTCACCACCCTTCCAGACCGGAAGTTACAGGTATCTATTTTTTATTCGCGAACGTGTAGCATTTTCGAAAAAAAAAACGATTTTTTGAATCAGGTTCGATCATTCTCACAATCATAAACTCAAGTGAGGTCATTTCCGCATATCTCCTGTACCCGGAAGTTTGTTTTTGTCCAAGAACTTTTTTGTCCAAAATTCGCGTAAAATCGCCAAGCGCTGCGATCTCAGATCCTCTACTACCTCATCATATATTTCGCACTGCGAAGAAAAGTAGTCCTCTCGAAATTAAAGTGCGAATTATAATCTGAAAGAAGAAAAAAAATATGCTGAGGAATTAAGACAATTAATAATGTAGTTTACAGTTTTTAATATGATTTGTTAATTCTTAATATTATACAATCTGTATATTTCCCTTTTCTATTTATATTCGTTAACCAACGAGTACGTTCACAGCAAACTTCACATCAATTACTATCGAAATAGAATTTTTGCATGGACTGTCCAGACTTGCGTCTAAGAGTGTGAATACTTTCTATTCTGTGTCTATCTTCACGTCTGCTTCATCAGTTCGCCGACAGAGGAGTTGCGAAACGGAAGCGCCTTTAGTGTCGGGTATCAACACTTATTCTAACGTTTCCGCGCATGCGTTCGCACTTTCATGCAACGAATCGCGTCTTCGGACGTTCTTTTCCACGCCGGGATTCGTCTCGATCTGACGTTCGACTGCGATGTGTTCCGTAAGCGAAAACACTTTGACGCCATTTTCGACGAGATATTCGCGTTTCTCGTGTTATTTTTCGATATTGTCCCACCTTGAGAACGTTTGTGCGAGTAATTCTCGATGTTTCCGTCCGAAGTGCAAGAGAATCGTAAATTTTTCGTTGGATGCATGTCGCGCTTTGCTCGGAATATTTCATCGTTCCGAACTCCCGACAAACAAGGGCGCAAGTGGCGCTGTTTCACGTTCGAGTCGAGAGGTTTGTGGCATTTTTATTCCCCGTTTTCGGGCGACGTTAAGCTCCTTGCGAGAGCGCGACCGAATGAGAAATAAGACGAATATTCCGCTTCCTTTCCGGCTTCCCTGTCTTCCCTGCCTTTCTTTCGTCACGCTACCACACGCTTATTGAAATTTTTGTCATATTTGCGCTACGACCACGCGGAAAACGCTTCCGCGATCGTTCGACGCCCTCCGCGCTTTTCCTAACCTCCAAAAGCCTCTTTCCAATTCCGTCTAGGCTTTTATACACTGTACAGAGTGTTGTCGACGAGCAAAAAAATGAGCCGATTGCCTGAGAGGATAAAGCACCGCAAACTTCCTTTCAGCGTCTCTTCGCAAAAAACTTAACCTCGAAATAGGCGACACGAGGCGTAGAGACTATTATCGTCGACAAGTTTTTTTCCTGAACGATCAAGCGCGATGTTAATTTCCACAGAATTTGTTCAGTTATGGACTAATCGAATTTACAAATTTGATGCGATAAACAAATTAGATAATTTAATAACAATAAATATATGAAATTTACTGGCAGTAATAATAATAATAATAATGGGGGGGTTCCTTTATTCCTTTTTATTCCATGTATACCCATGTGGGTGTTTACATTTCTTTGTTTTTCTTCTCGAGT